>ML397530.1:0-64957 GCA_005239525.1 Nicotiana knightiana | reverse complement strand
CTTGAATAGGCGAGTTGTACTTCGGGAGAAGGCTACGAGCAATATTAACCTCGTCAATCAATAAACCTGATTAGAAGATTTAGGTCGAAAACTCAACGTGATTGTTTAACAACCCATAACTCTAGAATATCAATTTACCTTGAATTCATCTTTAAGTTAGTTGTCTATTTAATCTTTTGATTTACTATTTTAGATTAATTCTAGTAAATGTTTGTTTGAGTCAGTTTAGTTGATAGTTAAATCATAAGTCCCTGTGGGTACGATATCTGGACTTCAAATCCTATATTACTTGTCGACCACGTACACTTGCGTGTGCATTGGGAAATCTACCAACATTAACTCCCGGTCAAACCTCTCAACCTTCAAAAACTTCAACTTCCAATTTTGGCCGAAATGCTTCAAATTACAATACGGACCTCCAAATCCAAATCCGAACGCACGCCTAAGTCCAAAATGATCATATGAAGCTATTGGAATCATCAAAATTCCATTTCGGAGTCGTCTACACAAAAGTCAAAATTCTGGTCAACTCTTACCGCTTAAGCTTCTAAAACAAGGATCCTTCTTCCAAATCAATCCCGAATTATCCGAAATCCGAACTCAGCCACACACGCAAGTCATAATGCTCAAACGAAGTTGATCGATACCTTAAGCCACGAGATGCTAATTATCAAAATGACCGGTCGGGTCTTTACATTCTCCCCCTCTTAAACAAATGTTCGCCTTCTAACGTGCCAAGAATCGTTTTGAAGTCTTCAAATCACTGGATGTACTCACCCCAATCCACATAGGCCCGATGACACCATCCTGACTAAAACTTATTCCTTCCACCCATATTGATAACCTTAGAACCAATTTTCTCACCTTCCAATCATTTCCAAAAGACCCGATTCCTACATCAACACGCGGTAACAACCTCAATCAGATGCAACAACTTATTCCTACACCCACAAGGTACAACCACACGATGTGAACCATCACACATATGCCCATAAGAAATAGTTTGATAACAATAGCTGTCCATAATCAAACACAACACCGACAATTAACCTCATATTAGGTAGGACCCTGTTCCAAACTCCCAGGACATTGACAATGATGCAAGAAACATGAAGACCTCATAAACATTCCCCTGAAATAAAAAGTCACATCTAACGCCACTCGGGAACACACCTTGTAAGCTAAAACCCAATAAGCACAACACAAATATGACTGAATATACAAGGAAACACATGAAGGAACTATCAAACAAGCTCGATAGGAACCACTCCCTATTATTACCATACTACAAATAAATTTAACAAGGGAGGATAAAAACATATGAACTAATCGCAAGGATCTCATCCTGATATAACTCCACTGCGGCACGCAACCCGGTTCAAACATATCAAATCATATGAAAATGTGAGGATCCCATATTCTGCTCTGAATCACAAGTAGTATACACATCATACAAACCAAAAAGTTCCACTAATTCAATTTGGCTAAACAAATTATAACCAAACCTTCCAATAATTACATCAAAATCTACCGTAAATCCGTAACAGAAAGTCACTTCTATTATCGTATCTCTCAATAATGAATGAAGACAAAACAATAGACACGGGTCACCACTATAGAATCTACTAACAGGGTAAGCACATAAACAGAGTAGAAAATCATGAAACTCACCCATATATGAAGAAAAATAGGAAGACTCACCCCTATAAGCAGAACCGAAACAAAATACGAATGATGCTCCTCGATAACAAATTTAATCCATACATATACAACATCATCCGGTGTAGCAGCCTCCGCCTACCATAGAAAACACATCAACGGGCCGGGCCTCCCCCTCTTGGGGTCCTCTATCCTCCTCACCTGCACCCCAAGATGGCGGTGTAGGGATATCAGTAACCGGAGCAGAACTCATAGTCTGAATACCTCGCTGTGACACATCTGTCTAAAGTCTAGGACAATCTCTCACCATGTGGATGGTATCTCCACACTCAAAGAAACCTCTCCGCTAATGTGGCTGTGAAATTTGCCCAGTATTGGTACTTTGAGACCTATGGTTACTTGAAACACTATATGAAGGCTGAAGTGCAGATTGAACGGGCTGACCCACAAAACCCCTACTATGCGATACCCTGCCTCCAAAATAGGGGCCAATAGATCTCTCCAGTCTATGAGGCCTCTTAAACTCCCTAACCTCTCTCTCCTGACCCCACATGTCCTCTCTTTCCTGGTCCAGCATGCCCTCTAATCAGTGAGCGATCTCTACCACCAACTAAAATGGAACATCATACTCAACTCTCGAGCCATGCTAAACAGGATAACATGACTGAGCCTCTCAATGAACATGCAGACTTGCTCTCTAACTGTGGAAACCAAAGCATGCACATGTCTGGACAAATCACTGAACCTAATAGCATACTCTGACACTGACATAGTTCCCTGGTTCAGCTGCTCAAACCCCATGTGCCGTGACTCCTGGAAGGTCTAGGGAACGAGCTCTCTTAGGACATCTCTGAAACTGAGCCCATGAAAGTGAAGATGCATCGACCTGGCTACCCAACTCGTACGCTTTCCACCACTGATATGCTGCACCCTTAAGCTAGAATGTAGTAAAAGCAACCCTACTTGTCCCCACAATACCCATGATGCGGAGAATGCATTGGCACTCTTCTAGAAAACCATGTGCATTCTCTGAAGCCAAACCACTGAAAGTGGGATGGTGATACTTATTGACCCCACAACCCCACATGGTTTGATTCTCTAATTCTCTGAAGTTGTTCTCCCTCAGATGTTGCTCCCCTAACCACGGGCTGATTTTGGACAACGGGCTGTGTCGGCATGACACCTAGAACCTGACCAATGTGGACCCACTGATTTGGAGTATGAGAGGGGGGAGTCTGAGCTCCTCCCTAGATCTGTGAAGTAGCTGGTGCAACCATAATCAACCCCACCTGAGCTAATGTACCAAACATGCAAAGGAACTGTGCTAAAGTCTCCTAAAGTCCAGGGGTAGAAGCAGGCGCCTCCGTTGCCTGTCCCCCAATTGGAGCTATTGGCGGCTCCTAAATTGTTGCTTTGGTAGGTACTCTAGCTGCGACACGTGCTCCTCTTCGGCCTCTGTCTATGCCTTGGCCCCTAGCGACACCTGCTCTGGGGTAGCATCATCAGTAACTGTAGCTTATGTCATCACCACCTTGAGAGAATAGAATGATGAAGGCTCAAACTCGGTGATCAATAAACTCGCACGATAGGAATGAAATAAGTGAAACTATCCTAATATTTTCGTAGCCTCTCGAAGACAAGTACAGACGTCTACTTACCGATCTGCAAGACTCTACTAAACTCGTTTATGACTCATAAAACCTATGAATAGACCTCTGATACAAACTTGTCACCAATTTACCCTCCATAGAATATCGTGACGACACCTGTATCTACGACTAGGTAAGCTTAACACTTACATAATTAATTGATTGAAATTAACCAGCAGAACTATTAAGCAGAAACCAAATATTTCTAATTGAACCCAATATTTACTACATGAACTAATATCGCTAAAACCGGTAGTACAAGTCATAAGCTCTACCAGTTTTCTAGAAAATCTCTAAGTACAACTATTACGGAATACAAATAAATAGTACAAGGTAAAATTTCAGAAGGTGACTCTGAGGCCTGCGAACGCGATGACGAGTTTACCTTGAGTCTCAACAGCAATGCTCAACCCGCTGGCTAATAATCAACAATATCCAAGGTATCTGGATCTGTACAAAAATGTGCAGAAGCATAACATGAGTACACCACATCGGTATCTAGTAATTATCAAGACTAACCTCGGCGGAGTAGTGACGAGGGGCAGTCAAGACACCCACTGGAGTAAACAACCTAAACACGTGTAAATGTAGAACTAAAAGGGAATATTGTCTCTATAAGTCTAGGCATGGCGACAATACTAATACAATGCTTATAATAGGAATTAAAATCAACGATTAGAAATGAGACACAACATGTAATAACACTACAGAGTAAGCTGAACATAGTTTAAATCCAGTGAATCTAAATAAAGGAAAACAAGTAACAACTCAATGAGAACAACCTCTATCGCACCAGTTTTATCCAAGAATTTCCACGAGGCACCAAACCTCAAAATCATAAATCACGGGTCCCAATTCGTGAACCATAATAACTTGGTATCTTGTGCCAACATTACAAATGATAACTGCATGGACGACTCATGTGACAAGAGGGTGACAATATCTAATATACGCACGGACCACTCACGTGACAAGAGGGTGACAATATCTAATATCCGCACGGACCACTCACGTGCAAATAATAAGAATAACTTATTAACTGCACAAAAAACTCACGTGCCAATAAAAAAACTCTCACACATAAGGCAAGTAGACGAGAGTACATATAAATGGTCAATAACATCAGGATTCATCTTCTATAACCAATACGGGTGATTAATTAAGTGTATGCTTGTGCAAGTGTTCAATCACAGTTCCAGCCAACAAGTAAGAGTAGAGACAATGATTGTCACATAAGAAATGACCACCACAAAATGTAATAGGTAACACTCACACAAGGTAGGAACGCCACTACACAAATATCAACAACAACAATGCCCCCAGGCCACCACAAGTCATCACAATTCTTTCCCCGACACAGCCTACCTTCTCTCACCAAGTGTGCAATAATAAAGTAAATGCTCGCCTTGGCTCGCTGCACGAGTATAATAATATTCCCACCTTGTCTCGCCACATGCGCAAATCCACGTATATAGCCTGCCTTGTCACGCCCCATATGCAAATATCAATAGTAACAACAGGACGACAGAAACCTATTGCAAACACTCGAACAATCCTCCCAATAATATCACGTGTTCCAAAAACATAACAACAAAATAAAATGACTTTCACAACATGTGCCTATATGGCAAAAAAATTCCTCAAAACAGTATTTGTAACGACCCGACCAGTCATTTTGAGTATTTGCACTTCCCTCGGTAGTTTATGGGCATGATTAGCTCCATGTAATATATTATGACTTATATGAATCATCAGTTTCGGTTTTCAGGTTATTCAGAATCGATTTGGAAGGATGAATTTTGGTTGAAGCTTCAAATTTGAAGAGTTGACCAAGTTTGACTTTGTGTGAATTTGACCCAGGAACGGAATTTTGATCGTTCTGATAGGTCAGGATGGTGATTTTGGACTCGGGCGTATGCCATGATTTGCATTTCGATGTTTTTAGAAGGTTTCAGCACAAATTGGCAAAAATGAGAAATTTGAAGGTTTGGAAAGTTCATAAGTTTGACCAAAAGTTGACTTTGAGGATATCGAATTTGGATTGTGGTTACGGGAAGTGGAATAGCTTCATTATGTTATTTGGGACTTGTATGCAAAATTTGGGTTCATTCCGGGTTGGTTTGCTATGTTTCAACATGAGTTATGAAAGTTGAAAAGTTCAAAGTTCATCAAGTTTGATTTGGGATGCAATTTGTCATTTTGTTGTTATGTGTGATTTGAGGTCTCGAGTAGGTCCATGTTGTATTTTAGGACTTGTTGGTATATTCAAACGGGGTCCCGAGGGGCTCAGTTGGGGATCAGACGGATTTCAGATCATTTTGGCACTGCTGTGTTCTGCTGATTTCTAGGGTCACAGTTCTTCATCGTGATCGCGACTAGCTGTCCGCATTCGTGTAGACTTGTTTGAAGGCTGGGATAAGTTTTTCTTTGCATTTGCGAGTCCTCAGACGCGTTCGCATAGCTTACTGTAGGTTGTACATTGCGTTCGCGCATGTATTCACACGTTCGCGTAGTGTATGGCTGAGCTGGGCAGTCGATGGCCTCTTCTTTGCGTTCGCGACACTTCTATCGCATTTGTGAGGCTAGTTCCGCGAACTCGTAGAGCATTTTGGTGGCAGATTAATTTTTTTCATCACGAACGCGATGGATTTTTCGCGTTCGCGTAAGACGGATGCCTGGGCAGAATTATAAGTACTCTATTTCGGGGATTTCAACCATTTTAGAATTTTTGGAGCTATGGAGCTCGGATGGATGTGGATTGGGTTAAGTGTTCTCTACTCATTTTTGATTATATTCCATGAATCTATCTTCATTTTGGCAATTGATTGATGAATTTTAAAGAAGAAATTGGGGGTTTTAGCCTAAAGTTTCATAAAGCGAATTTTTGAGTTTGGAGCATTGATTTGGAATCGGATTTGAGTAAAATTAGTATGGTTGGACTCATAATTGAATAGATTGTCGGATTTTGTGAGTTTTTTCGGGTTTCGAGCTACGGGCCCAGGTTGGACTTTTTGGGTTTTTGGTTAAATATTCGACTTTTATCTATTGGGTTTGTTTCCTTTGGCATTATTTGATGTATTTGAGTTGCTTTTGGCTAGTTTTGAGCCGTTTGGTACGCGCGTGATGGCATTTTGGGAGCATCGCTTGTCTTTTTCAGTATTGGAATTTGCTTGTTCTAGGTAAGTAACACTTTTAAACTTGATGCTGAGGGTATGAAACCCTGAATTACGTGTTATGTGTTTTGTGTTGAGGTGACATACATGCTAGGTGACGGGCGTGTGGGCGTGCACCGTGTAAGTTATGACTTTGTTATTTTGATGGTACTGTGTAGTTACCTAATCATATCTGTAACCATGAAATCTCTACGTACTAAAGTAATTGAGCTGTCAATCATGCTAGAGATCTTGTTTAGTCTATATGCTAGTACTGTTGGGACCCATAGTGGTCGTTTATTGTTGTTGACTTTTTGATTTCAATGAAATTTCGTACTCAGTCATATTCATTATTTACATATCTTATCTCAGTCTCTGTTGTTATTTATTGATACGTCACATCGTCTTTTTCAGGCTAGTTTCATGACATTGTGAGCTTGTGAGAGAGAAATTGGAAAGATTGATGAATGAGTGAGGGTGAGGGCCTGATTAGGAGTGACACTTATGGGATCAGGCTGCATGCCGCAGCCGGTTTTACTGAGTTATGATAGCGCTTGGGCTGAAGGAGCTCCTCCAGAGTCTGCACACACCCCCAGTGAGCGCAATTGATATATATATATATATATATATGTGTGTGTGTGTGTGTGTGTGTGTGTGTGTATGTGTGTATGGATTGGGTTGCACGCTGTAACAAGCCTTATGGCTATGTATATGTGGATTGGGTTGCACACCGCGACGGGCCTTATGGTTATATGTGGATCGCGTTGCACGCCGCAATCGGTATTATACAGTGCTGAGTGATTGAGTGTGATGAATATTGAGCATGGTGATAGAGAATGTGAGACGCTGAGATTGAGTACTCTGATAGTGTGAGTACATGAGTTCATCACTGAGATGCATTGCATTTGACATGCGTACTTGAGATACATGCATAGAGATGCACTTTCTTCTGGTACCCGGTTTTGGTGACATTTATGATTTTTACCTGTATATTGACATGTAGGCATAGAGATGTACTTTCCTCATGCTATCTGAAAATGAAACATCTTATTTATTGTTGAAAGGATTTTTGGGGAAAATCAGAGTTTTCAAGCTTTCTTATATTTTTTGGCAATTTCGGCAAAAAAGTTTGGGTTCTCACTGTGATACTTGAAAAGCATGCTTATTTTTTTGAACTGTGAACGAGCTGAGGATTCTATTTCTGAGATAATTCTTTATTACTTGCATTATGTTGTTATGAACTGTTGTTGGCTATTGGTATCAGACCCGACCTTTGTTCCATCTCGTCGCTACTTTCAACCTAAGGTTAGGTTTTGTTATGTATTGAGTATATGGGGTCGGTTGTACTCATACTACACTTCTGCACCTTGCGTGCAGATATTGGCTGCTGATGTTTCTGAGATCGACGGAAACTGGATTTGAAGATGTACCTGTGTTCCGGTCATAGCTGCCTCTTGTTCTGTCACGACCCAAATTTCCAACCTTAGGGATCGTGATGGCGCCTAACACCACACTTGCTAGGCAAGCAAATGTTAGAATTCGATTACCTAATTTCCTTTGATTATTTTCTTAAGCATCAATAAATAAATTTGAATTAAAATTAATTTAAATTATTTCCAAAGATAAAATAATAAACAATTGAATAAAAGCGAACCGCGAACTAATCATATAATAGATCTAGAACTACCCCAGAGTCTGGTGTCCCAATTCACGAACTACTAAAGAATACTACAAACACTGGGCTGAAAGAAATAGTGTAACTGTTCTGAATATACTAAAACAATTTTATAAAAATAGGAGAAGAGTCTCGGAATCTGCGAACGCCGGCAGATATACCTCGTGTCTCCGAATAAATAGATGGTTGATCTATAAATCTTTACTGCTGGCTAGTACCTGGATCTGCACAAAAGAGTGTAGAGTGTAGTATCAGTACAACCGACCCCATGTACTGAGTAAGTGCCGAGCCTAACCTCAACGAAGTAATGATGAGGCTACGGCGGAACAACATATAACCTGTGACAATAATATACAATAACACAATAAAACAATTCTACACGAACAAGAAAAATATAACTGAGACAATAAATATAAAGCAAGAAGAAAATCTAAGAAAATAATTAAGTATTACAACAACAATGAAATAACTCAGGCGCCTTTTCCAGGCCTCTACTATAACCAACTCTCAAATAATTTCCAAGTTTCCAAACATTAACTTTAAATAAAAGTAGTACCAAAATATGAAAAATAGTAATATAAAATAGTAAGTTTTCAAATCTTTATTTTTCTTTGAAAATCAGTAAAAATATAAATGTCTTCCCTTATCGCTCCTTGTTGCAGCGTGCAACCCGCTCCCACCTGTCCACCCTTATTTCTCCCCCTAAATATATGACCCTTATTACTCCTGTTGTGGCGTGCAACCCGATCCCACCTGTCCACCCTTATCACTCTTTGTTGCGGCGTGCAACCCGCTCCCACCATACTATCATATCAATTTATTCATAATTTCACAATTCAAGTCAAAGCCTTTCACAATATTTATGTCTCGACAATTTTAAACCGAACAAGTTTCACTTTAAATAACAGTAAAAGCAGAATATGAAATAATGACAATAAAACAATGAGTGTTTCAACCTTTATTTTATGAACAATAAAACCTGCATATTCTCCCTTATCATTGTCTTGTTGTAGCGTGCAACCCGATCCCACCTATTCACAATATCACAATCAATTTGTTCACCCGTATCACAATCAATTATCCACCCTTATCACAATCAATTTTGTTTATTCATCAAAAACTTTCACAGTTCAGGCCAAGCCTTTCACAATACATTTATTTCAACTATTGCAAATAAAAAACAGTATATCTCGTAAGCTTCAACCAATATCATTTTACAATAAAACCAACCAGAATATATGTAAACACTGTAACGCTGTCAACCCAGCTCAATCTTTATGTACTATGATAGAATCAAGAGAATATCCAACACTTTTAACACACTTGCAACAATAATTGACAATAATCGATTGAAATCAAATAGCCACGTAAACCTCAACAGTCCTAAGACAGTTAAACTGCAATTCTCATAACTTCCTCAATATTATCAAAAATGAAAGAAACAGGAACATAAATATATATGTTCCTCGTAGAAACAATGCCAAACTACTCAACCGTTTTGTACCACAAGGGAACCAAATAAACAACCAATACTCTTTCTAAAATAACCACAACAATATTTAACAACCACGGAATAAGGTCAAGTAATCGTAGAAACAATAATGAACATAGAACAATTAAGCCAGTAATCAATTAACTTGGGAATGGGAAAATGATCATGTTTAACAGACCATTTGGTGGTGCATAGATACTCGTCATCTCACCTATACGCCACAAACATGCATTTCACATAGCAAACAAGTAGGGACTCCTATTCCCTCAAGTAAAAGTTAGACCAAACACTTACCTCAAATTCGCAGGCCACTCACTGCTAAATTATAGCCTTTTGCTTTGAATTCACCTCCAATACACTCGAATCTAACCATAATTAAATTAATATCATTAATTAATGCTAAAGGAACTAACTTTACTGAAAATTATATTTTTTCCTAAGTTTTCTCAAAAAAAGTAAAAGCCCGACCCCGGGCCTGCTTGGTCTAAACTCGGGATTCAGACCAAATTACGTTTACCCATTCACCCACGAACCCAAATATACAATTAGTTTCGAAATCCGACCTCAATTCGAGGTAAAAATTCGATTTTTAAAAAATTTCCTAATTGTACCCAAACCCTCAATTTTTACTGTGAAAATTCTTAGTTTTTTATTTAAAAGTGATGAAAAACAATGAGTAATTGAAAGAGTAAAGTTTAAAATGGATTACCTATGACTTGGGGGTGATATTTGGTGAAGAAATGCATTTCTAGGGCTGTGGGGTTCGAAAATTTGAAGAAGAACAAGTTTGCCCGTTTTATATATATTTTTCTGCCAGCTATTATACCTCGTTTATCGTTCCATATAATCCCAAAACTCAATTTTTATGTCTCCAGTGGATTCCTTATTAAATTTTAGTCAAGTTAGGCTTTTGAATCACTCAGTTTGACCTTATAATGAAGAAGATATGTAGGTTTTAATATTTGCAAATAGTGCAGATTTTTAATACGCTGTCAGTGGCAATTTCGTAATTAACCTGAAAAAAATCTCGCAACCTTAGTAAAATGACCATAAAATCCTCATACGTCCAATTCGATGGTTCTTTTTTCTACGGGTCCGTAATTACGACGGATCTAATACTTCATTCAAAACAGAAATCAGAGCTCATTTGTTCAATATGATATCATTTATGCTTGAAGAAACGACGTCGAAGCATAAGAAAGAACGAGCGCAACAAAACCCAAACCTATTTGAAACTCACTCGATCCCTCGGGGCTCTAAACCAAATATGCACGCAAGTCTCAAAACTCATTATTTTTCTCAAGAACACTTAAAGTTCACTATTTATCAACCGGATGTCTGAATCACGTCAAACGAACTCCATTTTTCACCAAATTTCACAAGCAAGGCCTAAATATCATAACAAACCTGTATCGAGCTTCGGAACCACAATGCGGGCCCGATACCAAAGGTTTCAAACATAAATTCCTTTCTTTATTTCATTAATATTTCAACAAAATAATTTCTTTCAACAATTGATTTATAAGGCTTGGGACCTTGGAAATTATTTTCGGGCATACGCCCGAGTCCCATATTTTACTGCGGACCACCCGGAATCGTCGAAACATGAATCTGGGTCCATTTACTCAAAATGTTGACCAAAGTCAATTTTAATAAAATTTTAACTCTGGAAATTACTATTTCTCATATTTTCATATAAAAGCTTTTCGATTTCACGCCCGGACTGCGCACGCAAATTGATGTATTTAAAATTAACCTTTTTAGGGCTAGTAATCCTAGAACGGAGTCTAATTTCACAGAATGACCCCTTGGGTCATCACATGTTCATTGTAGCCTTAGATTCATAACAATCTGTTTATGTACATTTCGAACAGATGTTGCATTTATTTCATACGACCTTTGTATATTCTAATCTTAGAAGCTCATGATTTGTACTACCAGTCCTAGAGAAATGTATAAGATTCAGATAATTTCTTTTACTTAATTGTCTTATCAAATATTATTGGAATTTGATAGTTATTAGTTGGCTTACCTAGCGGGTTTGGCTAGGTACCATCACGACTTGTTGGATTTTGGATCGTGACGATTTTAATACCACAACAACGCATATCCCTTGTCTCAACAACACTGAGTACAACAACAACAACAACAACAACAACATGTAATGACCCGGCTGGTCGTTTTGAGAATTTAAGTCCCGTTTGGCGGCATAAAGTCTTGAGAAGCTTCATATTATGTGTATTTACTTGCGAGCGTGGTCGAGTTCAGTTACCGGATGATTCGGAGTCAAATCGGAAGAAGGATTCTAGTTTTGAAAATGTCATGACCCAAAATCTAACCATGGTCGTGATGGCGCCTATCGTGTTACAAGGCAAGCCTATTTCCCAAAATATTACGACTAATTAATTTTAAGGATTTAATAAAACAATACCAACATTTAAATTTTCTCATAAACTAAATCAACTCTAAATATAATAAATATAAAAATACGGAAGCTAGCCCCAAACATCGGGGTGTCACTAAGCCACGAGCGTCTAAAACTATGAACTAAAATATAGTATTGTCTAAAAGAATTAATGGTAGAAGGAGTGACAAAGTCCTGCGGATGCTGACAACTACCTTGCAATCACCACAGATAACCCACCTGAAATCAATGACCACCTCGCTCTATTTCACCTGGATCTGCACATAAAGTGCAGGGTGTAGCATGAGTACAACCGACTCCGTAGTAACAGAAATAACTAATGAACTGAGCAGTAATGACGAGCTAAGAAAAACAGTCCAATTATTTATTTTTCACAATTTATCAATAACATAAATAAACAGGTAAATTTCCATAACTTAGTAAATGCCACAAAGAAATTTAACATATAATACAACAATAACAAAAGTGAATACGACCTCACAGCAGTGTCACTCCAGTACTCATCACTCATATTCAACACTCAACACTCTGCGCTAAGAACAGATAGCTCATGTGCTACATCATCACTCTATGCTAAGCACAAACAGATCACGTGCTACCATATCAATACCTGGATCCGTACGGACAGCTCACGTGTTACGCGGATAGCTCACGTGCTACAATATCAAATACCTGGATCCGCACGGACATCTCACATGCTATGCGGACAGCTCACGTGTTACAATATCAATTACCTGGATCCGCACGGACAGCTCACGGGTTACAATATCAATTACCTGGATCCGCACGGGCAACTCACGTTCTACGCGGACAGCTCATGTGTTACAATATCAATTACCTGGATCCGCACAGACAGCTCACGTGCTATGCGGACAGCTCAAGCGCTACAATGTCAATACCTGGATCTGCACGGACAGCTCACGTGCTACGCGAATAGCTCACGCGCTATGATATTAATATCCTCACAACCAGGCTCTCGGTCTCACTCAGTCATGTACCTCACTAGCCTCACCATCATCCACAAATAAGGGGACACAACCCACATCAAGTATTACAACACATCAACAAAATAATAGAGACTGAGGTAAACATGTACAATAATTTCTATGACTGAGTACAAATAATGTGAGTATGAATAAAGCCTAAACCTTATCTTTAACATGAAGGCTAACGAGTTTAATAACAAGTAAACACATAACCACAAATAATATCTATTATGCCTCACAACCTCACGGATGGATCAAGTCTTAATCCCTCGTAGTGCACACCCACACGCATGTCACCTAGCACAGGTATCACGTCCCAACAATCACATGATATCAAATTCTCCGGGTTTATACCCTCAAAGCCAGAGTTAAAACTATTACTTACCTCAACCGCGTAAAATCCTATTTCGGGATACCCTCGTCCCTGAACTGGGTCTCCAAAAGCTTCGAATCTAACCATAATCACATTAATATCATCAACATAGGCTAACGAATCGAATTCCACAACAAAAACTACAAAATATGCCAAAAATCCGAAATCGGCCAAAACCCGGCCCCCCGAGCCCACATCTCGAATTCAGTCAAAAATTGCAGAATCAAAACTCTTGTCCTGTTCCGAGTCTACCCTATAAAATTTATCAAAATCGGACTTCGTTTGGTCCCTCAAATCCCTACCTAAAGATCTCCAAAACTCAAGCCCTAACTCCCTTAATTTCACTTTGAAATCATCAATCAGATACCGAAAATGAAGATGGATTCATGAAATATAACAAAAAACTAGTAGAGAAAACTTACCACAATCCATATGGGGAAAATCGCCTCCAAAATCGCAAAAATTCGAGCTCTCCAACTCAAAATATGACCCAATGAACAAACCCTAATTTTATATATTTTTTGCCAGCTCTTCTGCCTCGTTTCTGATGCCAAACAATATCTAAACTCACTTTTTATACCTCCAATGGGTTCCTTGTGAAATTCTAGTCAAGTCAGGCTTTTGAATCACTCAATTTGAACTTATAATGAAGGAGATGTGTAAGTTTTAATATTTGCAAATAGTGTAGATTTTTAAATACGTCGTCAGTGACAATTTTGTAATTAATTTGAAAAATCTGGCAACCTTATTTTTTGTAACATGACCATAAATTCCTCATACGATGTCCAAATTCGATGATTCTTTTTGATAAGGGTCTGTAATTATGATACTGATCTAATACTTCAATTATAAAAGAAATCGAAACTCATTAGTTCAATATGATATAATTTATGCTTGAAGAAAAGACATATAAACATAAGAAACATGAGCACAACGCAGCCCAAACCTATTAGAAACTCACCGGAGCTCCTCGGGACCCCGTACGAACATACTAACAAGTCCCATAATATAACCCGAACTTAGTCGAATCATCGGAACACCCAAAACAACACCAAAACACCAGATCAACCCGAATTCAAGCCTAAGAACTTCTAAATTTTCAACTTTCGCCAATTCAAGCCTAATTCTACCACGGACCTCCAAATTACATTCTGAACACCCTCATAAGTCTAAAATCACCCAACGAAGCTAACCGAATCATAAAAATCCAAATTCGAATTCGTATACTGAAAAATTAAAAACTTGGTCAAACCTTTCATAATTAGAGCTTCTAGCTGAGACCATTCTCCCAAATCAATTCCGGATAACCTAAAATACCCAAACTAACGATTCACATTTGTTAGAAAATATCATATGAAGCTACTCATGCCCTTAAACAACCGAGTGAAGTGAAATTGGTCAAAACGACTAGTCGGGTCGTCACAAGAAGCTTAAGCGGTAAGAGTTGACTTGAGTTTGACTTTTGTGTAAACGACTCCAGAATGGATTTTGGATGATTTCAACAACTTCGTATTGTGATTTTGGCTCACCTAGTCGCCATCATGATGCCCAACGGAGGGAAAATTTGGTCATGACACAACAACAACAATAACATGAGAATAGGACAAGTAAATCAACTCAGGAACTTCAGAACACAAAGGAACGGTAGGACAAGTTCACAAAGAAGGACACAACAGGGATTACTGGTCTCAACAAGAATAGCTCAACAAGGGAGAGATAATATGTAACAATGATTCCACAAATGTACAATTTGACAATAAGAGAGAGATAACACGAACCAATGATTCCAAATAAGGATAAGTCAACAATGAAAAGGGATAACAAAACTTCATTTAAGGTTGAGCAATTACGGAAGAGATAACAATAAATTCAATTGAGGATAAGAAACTTTGGAAGAGATAAAAATAATAACTTCAAGTAAGGATAAGCAATTACAGAAAAGATAATAATGACTTCAATTAAGGATAAGCAATTACGAAAAAGATAGCATGGAAATAAAAGAGACAACAAATTCAATTAAGGCACATAAAGGTTTAATTGGCAATAAGGATAAAATATAAATCAATTAATTCCAAATAAGACACGTAAGGTTAAATTTAGTAAATGAATGATTTAACATGATAAAACAACTTTATATATAATGCACATAAGAACCACTACTAAAAACAACAAATTTGCGACCGTCAATTAGTCAAAAATCGGTCGAAATTTGTGTTTTTCCGACTGAAAAGTGTCAGTCGGAAAACACATGGTTGCAATATATTTGCGACGGACTCAGTTCAAAAATTTGCGACAGATTCAGTCGTAAATTGAAAAATAAGGGGACATTAGAAATTAGGCCATTTGCGACCGAATCAGTCGTAAATTTACCGACTGATTCAGTCGCTGACCAGAATTAAAAAAATAAATATAAACTAAAAGTTGCCATTGATTCTGTCGGAAACATAAAAAATAAAATTAATTTTTAATTAATTATTCCGATTGAAACTGTCATAAATATTGATTATTAATTAAAAATATCGATATTTCTTCATTTGTGACTGATTCAGTCGTAAATCTTAATTAAATTTTTGTAACGACCCGGTCGGTCGTTCTGTGAGATTTACCCCGTTTCCCCCATTTCTGCATTTTTCATATATTGCTAGCTTGTTTTTGCTGTGTTGGGTCAGTTGGTTTGGGCCGGAGTGGTCATGGTGAGAATTGAGGCATTTAGTCTCTTAAACTAGCCTAAAAGTTGAGAAAGTCAACTGAGCATTGACTTATTGGTGAACGACCTCGTAATGCGGATTTTATGGCTCGTATAGCTTTGTTATGTGAATTGGGACTTATGAGTGTGTTCGAAATGAATTTTTGATGTCCGGTGTAGAATTAGGCTTGAATTGGCGATAGTTAATTTTTGGTGATTTTCGATCGGCAGTGGAAAATAGGCTATCGGGGTCGGAATGGAATTCTGGAAGTTAGAGTAGGTTCGTAATGTCATTTTCGGTATGTGTGCAAAATTTCAGGTCAATCGGAGGTATTTTGGTTGGTTTCGGCGTAGTTGGCGAAGTTTGGAAGTTCCAAAGTAATAGGCTTGAATTTGATGTGATTTTGGTGTTGTTGCGTTATTTTGGTGTTTCGAAGGCTCGAACAAGTTTGAATGATGTTATGGGATATGTTGGTATGTTTGGTTGAGGTCCCAAGGGCCTCAGGTGTGTTTCGGGTGGTTAACGGACCAACTCTTGGCTTGAAAACTGGGTAGATTTTTGCTGGTGTGAGGTTCTGGTTTCCTTCTACGCAATCGGGGGAGGATGTTTGCGATCGTGTAGACCTAGCTAGGGTTGGCAGGATTTTTTTGTATGCGATCGCCTGGATAGGATTGTGATCGCATAGGTTGGTCAGGTAAGGCAGTGCGATTGCGTGGGTGTTGGTGCGATCGCGTAGAGGATTCTGAGGCGCGTGCGTTGGGTGGAGAGTTGTTCTATGCGATCGTGTGTATTGGTCTGCGATCGCATTTAGTGGCTGGTTTGTGCATCGCGATCGCGTGTCTAGAGTCACGATCGCACTAAGAAAAATTTAATGGTTGGGCAGAATGTTTTAAAAAGGCCATTTGTACGACAAAAGTTCATTTTCCTCCATTGTTGAATGAGTTGGGAGCTTTTTTGAGAGGGTTTGAAGAGGAAATTGAAGGGAATCACTTTGAGGTAAGGTTTTAAACTTCGTAACTCGTTTATATGTCATTTTCTAAGTAATTAAACCATAAAATTGATGGAATCAAACCCAAATTTGGGGAACAAGAGTGCATGGAAATTGGATTTTTCTTTTGAGGATTTGAGTGGGAAATTGTGGTCCGATTTTAGTGTTCTTGGTAAGTATAGAATCGTGGGAGGACGAGGATTCTAGTGATACCAATTTTATCGAATTCTGAGGTGTGGGCACGGGGCTCGGGTTTGGCCGAATTTTGAGATTCTTGTATAATTTGATAGTTTTCGATTGGGCTGTGTTCCTTTGGTATATATTGATGATGTTAAACTGGTTTTGGCTAGATTCGGAGCAATCGAGAGCCAATTTGAGGGGCAAGAGCATAGCGTACTAGTATTGTCGCCCGGTAGAGGTAAGTAATGGTTATAAATCTTGTCCCGAGGGTATGAAACCCCGGACTACATATTTCTCACTAATTTTAGAATGGTGCACATGTCAGATGACTAGTATGTGGCGCGTATTGATTTTTGGATTGGGCTAGGTCCTCTCCGCGGCAACTAATGAGTTGCATATTTTACTCAAAACCTTATGTTAAATTATGTTCTAACGATTTGTTGAAACATTTGGGCTATAAGCTGTGTTTGGGGCCTCGTGCCGATCTGTTTAGACCCCTTGGGGGATTTTTACTGTTGTTACTCCTCACTATTTGTTGATAATTTCACTTAGCCACATTGTGCTTACTGTTTTTGAAACTCAGCCTGATTTACACTACTTGAGATTTAAAAATGATGTTTTGGGTCTAGTACCCTGTTTTACTGATTCACCCGATGGGCCTTTTGAGTGGTTCTTCTGAGTGAGGCCGAGGGCCTGATTGTGAGGATATGATATGCCACGAGGTGGCTTGATATTAGTGCTTGCGCTGAAGGAGCCCCTCCAGAGTCTGCACACATCCCCAGTGAGCGCACAGAGTGCCGAGTGCCGAGTGATGAGTGATTGGGAGCCATGAGTGACTGTTTTTGAGTGACTGTGAGGCATGCCCAAGGGGCTGATTATGATACATGTTTTTTCCCAAGGGGCTGATTATGATACATGTTTTTGCCCGAGGGGCTACTTATGGTTTTACTACTTTCACTCTGAACTTATGAAATATGTTTTTCCCGAGGGGCCTCTGTATGATTCATTTCATTTTCATACTAAATCTTTCGGTTTGAAGTTGTTAAAAATATGCATTATTCAAAGGACTTTTCTGAAGTTGGTTTTAAGGCATGATGATTTCATATATCTATGTTTATAGTGTTGGAAAGGGGTTGTGCATATTGTGAATTGATGACATTGATTTCTATGTGATTTATTTCCACTTAAACTTGATTTTTTTTCATTACTACTGAGTTGGCGTACTCACATTACTCCCTGCACCCCTGTGTGTAAATTCAGGTGCAGATACCGAGCATTAGCCATTTATTTCTATACGGAACCGGACTGCGGGATATAGAGGTAGTTGTTCAGCGTCCGCAACATCTCTGTTTTCCCTTCTTGTTGTATCTAGATATTTATTCGGAGGTTTTGTATTATAGTATTATACCTTTGGCTTATTTTCCTTAGATGCTCATGACATGTTTGCTCCGGGTTTTGGGGTGGTGGCACTGTATATTGACCTACTTTATTTAGTAAAATCTGTATATTTTATGAAATGCTTGGAATTTGATTGGGATTTTGAAAGAAATTATGAACATGTGGTGATTGGCTAGCCTAGTTCCACGATAGGTGCCATCACGGCCGGTTTAGGAATTGGGGTCGTGAAAGTTCGGTATCTGAGCCTAGGTTACATAGGACTCAACGTTCATGAGTAGGTTTAGTAGAGTCTTGTGGATCGGTACGGAGAGATCTGTACTTATCTTCGAGAGGCTGCCGAACTTTTAGAAAACATTTCTATCTTTCTTGAACTCTTTCGTGCTGATCTATTGATTCTTGAAATCTGAACTTACGTTGTTTCATTCTCGCACAGATGGTGAGGACACGCAATATCGATCAGAGTGACCAGTCACTGGCTAGACTAGCGAGAGGTCGAGGCCGCGATCAAGGTCGTGGTAGAGGTAGGGGCCAGCCCGCTCAGCAGCGGGGGAAGTGCCATAGGATCCCCCTATCGATTAGGATCAGGTTCCCACCGATGGTGTCCAACGGGACAGGATCAAGCACCGGCAGTGCCTATGGTTACTCCGGGTGTTCAGGAGACCCTGTCCCAGATATTGACAGTGTGCACCAGTTTGGCTCAGGCAGTCGATATGTCTTCTACTGCCACCACAGCTCAGGCCGGGGGAGGCAATCAGACTCCAACTGCCCGGGCACCTGAGCAGGCTGCACAGTGTATTTAGGCACCGGGAGCAGCCACAGCTCAGCCAGTTGCTCCGGTCCAGGATTTTGTGGTCCCTGCTATGCCTGAGGACGAGCAACACAGGTTGGAGAGATTCATTAGACTTCAGCCTCCGACTTTCAGCGGTACAGAGGGCGAGGATGCCTAGGGGTTTCTAGATAAGTTCTAGAGGATACTACGTACTGCGGGTATTTTGGAGACCATTGGGGTCTCATTTGTTACATTTCAGTTTGCGGGTGCTGCCTTTACTTGGTGAGACTCATTCGAGAGGCATAGGCCGGTTGGTTCAGCACCTCTCACCTGGCAGCAGTTCTCCACGATCTTTTTGGAGAAGTATGTTCCTCGATCCCATAGAGAGGAGCAGCGCAGGCAGTTTGAGCAGCTGCGCCAGGGAGAGTTATCAGTTACTCAGTACGAGATGAGGTTTTCCGAGTTGTCTAGGCATGCTTCTGAGATTTTCCTTACTGATAGGGAAAGGGTGAGGAGGTTTATAGATGGTCTTTCTTATCAGCTTCGGTTATTTATGACTCGGGAGAGAGTATCGGGTGATTCATTCGAGCAGGTTGTTGACATAGCTCGAGATATTGAGTCTGTTTGCCGCCAGGAGCGGGAGGAGAGGGAGGCCAAGAGGCCTCGTGGTTCGGGCAGTTCTAGTGGTGCTCCCTTCAGGGGGCAGTTTCAACAGGGTAGGGGCCATTCATTCAGGCCTCCTCAGTCGGGCCGCCCAGCATACAGTGGTGCATCTTCGGGGAAGGGTCCCTGTGGTCCTCAGTGAGGCCGTACTTCATTTGGTGCCCTCCCAGCTCAGAGTGCAGCTCGATCACCCCCAGTTCAGAGTTCATCCATGCACGAGTCTTCCAGTGGTCGTACCGGTGCTAGGGGTTTCTATCAGTCACCGCCTCCAGCTCCAGGGAGTTGCTTTGAGTGTGGAGAGTTCGGGCACGTGTGGAGGTAGTGTCCCCGCCATTTCGGTGGATATTCTCAGCAGAGGGGCCAACCCTTGACTTCAGCTCCAGTCACTTCACCACCCGCCCAGGCAGCCAGGGCTGGTAATCAGTCAGCCAGAGGCCACCCTAGAGGGGGAGGTCTGGCTCGCATGTATACATTTCCCCAGGCCAGATACTATGGCCTCAGATGCCATGATTGCAGGTATTGTCTCAGTCTGTTGCCGAGATGCCTTGGCTTTATTTGACCCTGGTTCCACATATTCCTATGTTTCTTCATATTTTTCCCATTTTCTGGATGTGCCCCGTGAGTCTCTAGTCACCTCTGTTCATGTATCGAATCCGGTGGGCGATACTGTTGTTGTGGACCGTGTGTATTGGTCATGCATGATATCTTTTGGAGGTCTGGAGAGCCGAGTGGACCTACTGTTACTCAGCATGGTCGATTTTGACGTGATATTGAGCATGGATTGGTTATCTCTATTCCATGTTGTTCTTGATTGTCACGCTAAGATCGTGACCTTAGCTATGCCAGGGTGTCCGAGGGTTGAGTGGAGAGGTTCTTCCGAGTATATGCCTAACATGGTGATTTCCTACCTGAAGGCTTAGCGCATGGTTGAGAAAGGGTGGTTATCTTATTTGGCCTTTGTGAGGGATGTCAGTGGTGAGAATCCCGCTATTGATTCAGTACCTGTGGTCCGTGACTTTCCGGATGTGTTTCCTGCAAACCTGCCAGGCATGCCACCTGACAGGGATATTGATTTTGGTATTGACTTGGTGTCAGGCACCCAACCTATTTCTATTCCACCTTATCGTATGGAACCAGTGGAGCTAAAGGAATTGAAGGAGCAGCTTCAGAAACTCCTGGATAAGGGGTTCATTCGGCCTAGTGTGTCACCTTGGGTTGCACCGATGTTGTTCGTGAAGAAAAAGGATGGGTCCATGCGTATGTGTATTAATTATCGGTAGTTGAACAGGGTTACCATGAAGAACCGGTATCCATTGCGCCGCATTGATGATTTGTTTGACCAGCTTCAGGGAGCCAGAGTGTTTTCCAAGATTGACTTGAGATCTGGGTATCATTAGTTGAAGATTCGGGATTCTGACATTCCGAAGACTGCTTTCAGGAGAAGATATGGTCATTATGAGTTCTTGGTTATGTCTTTTGGGTTGACCAATGCCCCAGCTGCGTTCATGCAATTGATGAACAACGTGTTTCAGCCTTACCTTGATTGCTTCGTCATTGTGTTCATTGATGACATCCTGGTTTATTCTCGTAGCCAGGAAGAGCATGCCCAGCATTTGATAGTTTTGTTACAGAGGCTGAGGGAGGAGAAGCTTTATGCGAAATTCTCCAAGTGTGAGTTTTGGCCTGGTTTGGTAGGTTTCTTGGGGCACGTGGTGTCTAGTGGGGTATTCAAGTTGATCCGAAGAAGATAGAGGCGGTGCAGAGTTGTCCCAGACCGTCCTCAGCTACAGAGATTAGGAGTTTCCTTGGTTTGGCGGGATATTACCGTTGCTTTGTTGAGGGATTCTCTTATATTGCTTCGTCTTTGACTAGATTGATCCAGAAGGGTGCTCCATTCAGATGGTCTGTGGAGTGTGAGGAGAGCTTTCAGAAGCTCAAGTCAGCATTGACTACAGCTCCGGTACTAGTTTTGCCTGCTGGTTCGGGTTCTTACACAGTCTATTGTGATGCTTCTAGAGTTGGTTTGGGAGTGGTATTGATGCAGGACAGTAGGGTGATTGCCTATGCATCTAGAAAGTTGAAGGTGCACGAGAAGAATTATACAGTGCATGATCTTGAGTTAGCTGCCATTGTTCATGCCTTGAAGATTTGGCGGCATTATTTGTATGGAGTGCAATGTGAGATTTTCACTAATCATCGTAGTTTGCAGTATCTGCTGAGGTAGAAGGACTTGAATTTGCGTCAGAAGAGATGGTTAGAGATTCTCAAGGATTATGACCTCACTATCTTATATTATCCGGGGAAGGCCAATGTAGTGGCTGATGCCCTGAGTCGCAGAGCAGAGAGTTTGGGGAGTCTAGCCTACCTTCCAGTAGCAAAGAGGCCATTAGCCCTTGATGTTCGGGCCTTAGCAGGTCAGTTGGTGAGTTTGGATCTATCAGAGCCCCCGCGGGAGTTGGCTTGTGTAGCCTCCAGATCAGATTAGAGCACGCCAATATGATGATCCATATTTTCTTGTTCTTCAGGACAGGGTCCGTCACGGTGATGCCATGGATGTGGTTATTGGTGATGATGGGGTCATAAGGATGCAGGGCCGGATTTGCATGCCCAATGTAGATGGGCTTCAAGATTTGATTCTAGCAGAGGCTCATAGTTTGCGGTATTCCATCCATCCGGGTGCCGCGGAGATGTATCAGGATTTGAGGCAGCATTATTAGTGGAGGAGGATGAAGAAGGATATTGTGGAGTTTGTGGCTCGGTGGCTCAACTGTCAGCAGGTCAAGTATGAGCACCAGAGACCAGGTGGATTGCTTCAGAGGTTTGATATTCCGGAGTAGAAGTGGGAGCGGATCACTATGGACTTCGTAGTTGAACTCCCATGGACTTCGAGGAGGTTTGATGCTATATGGGTTATTGTGGATCGACTGACCAAGTCCGCGCACTTCATTCCTGTCGGTACTACTTATTCATCGGAGAGGTTAGCTGAGATTTATATCAGGGAGATTTTCCGATTTCATGGGGCTCCAGTTTCTATCATTTCCGACAGAGGTATTCAGTTCACATCTCAGTTTGGGAGAGCCGTGCAGAGAGAGTTAGGTACTCAGGTCGAGTTGAGCACGACGTTTCGTCCTCAGACCGACGGGCAGTCGGAGCGTACCATTTAGATTTTGGAATACATGTTGCGTGCTTGTGTGATTGACTTTGGTGGTATATGGGACCAGTTTCTGCCACTAGCAGAGTTTGCGTATAGTAACAGCTACCGGTCGAGTATCCAGATGGCTCCGTATGAGGCTTTATATGGTAGGAGGTGCAGATCTCCGGTTGGTTGGTTTGAGCCGGGCGAGGCTAGGCTATTGGGCACAGACTTGGTTCAGGATGCGTTGGGTGAGGCGAAGTTGATTCAGGAGCGGCTTCGCACGGTGCAGTCTAGGAAGAATAGTTATGCGGACTGGAAGGTCCGAGATATGTCTTTCATGGTTGGGGATAAGGTGTTGCTGAAGGTGTCGCCCATGAAGGGTGTTATGAGATTCGAGAAGAGAGGGAAGCTGAGTCCCATGTTCATTGGGCCATTTCAGGTGCTTCAGAGGGTTGGGGAGGTGGCTTATAGGCTTGCTATGCCTCCCAGTCTATCAAGTATTCATCCGGTATTCCATGTTTTGATGCTCCGGAGGTATGTTGGTGACCCGTCTCATGTTTTGGACTTCAGCACGATTTAGCTCGAGGGTGATATGTCATATGAGGTAGAGCCAGTGGCTATTTTGGGTCGGCAAGTCAGGAAGCTGAGGTCTAAGGATATAGTTTCAGTGAAGGTTCAGTGGAGAGGGCAGGCGGTGGAAGATGCCACCTGGAAGGCCGAGCGGGAGATGCGGGACAGATATCCTCACCTATTCCAGACTCCAGTTATGTTTCTAGACCCGTTCGAGGATGAACATTTGTTTAAGAGGGGGAGGATGTAACGAACTGGCCGGTCGTTCCGTGAGATTTACCCCGTTTCTCCCATTTATGCATTTGTCATATATTTCTAGCTTGTTTTTACTGTGTTGGATCAGTTGGTTTGGGTCCGGAGTGGTCATGGTGAGATTTGAGGCATTTAGTCTCTTAAAGTAGCCTAAAAGTTGAGAAAGGCAACTGAGAGTTGACTTATTGGTGAACGACCCCGGAATGCGGATTTTATGGCTCGGATAGCTTCGTTAGGTAATTTGGGACTTAGGAGTGTGTTCGGAATGAAGTTTTGATGTCCTGTGTAGAATTAGGCTTGAATTGGCGAAACTTAGTTTTTGGCGATTTTTGGTCGGCAGTGGAAAATAGGCTATCGGGGTCGGAATGGAATTCCGAAAGTTGGAGCATGTTCGTAATGTGATTTTGGGTATGTGTGCAAAATTTTAGGTCAATCGGAGGTGTTTTGGTTGGTTTCGGCGTAGTTGGCGAAGTTTGGAAGTTCCAAAGTTCATAGGCTTGAATTTGATGTGATTTTGGTGTTGTTGCGTTGTTTTTGGTGTTTCGAAGGATCGAACAAGTTTGAATGATGTTATGGGATATGTTGGTATGTTTGGTTGAGGTCCCGAGGGCCTCGGGTGTGTTTCGGGTGGTTAACAGACCAACTCTTGGCTTGAAAACTGGGCAGATTTTTGCTGGTGTGAGGTTCTGGTTTCCTTCTACGCGATCGCGGGAGGATGTTTGCGATCGCGTAGACCTAGCTGAGGATGGCAGGATTATTTTCTATG
Organism: Nicotiana knightiana; assembly: GCA_005239525.1. Lineage (NCBI taxonomy): Eukaryota > Viridiplantae > Streptophyta > Magnoliopsida > Solanales > Solanaceae > Nicotiana > Nicotiana knightiana. The sequence continues at coordinate 40,137 of ML397530.1, read as the reverse complement.
CGATCGCGTGGATAGGATTGCGATCGCATAGGTTGGTCAGGTAAGGCAGTGCGATCGCATGGGTGTTGGTGCGATCGTGTAGAGGATTCTGAGGTGCGTGTGTGGGGTGGAGAGTTATTCTATGCGATCACGTGTATTGTTCTGCGATCGCATTTAGTGGCTGGTCTGTGCATCATGATCGCGTGTCTAGAGTCGCGATCGCACTGAGGAAAATTTAATGGCTGGGCAGAATGTTTTAAAAAGGCCATTTGTGCGAGAATAGTTCATTTTCTTCCATAGTTGAACGAGTTGGGAGCTCTTTTGAGAGGGTTTGAAGAGGAAATTTAGGGGAATCAATTGGAGGTAAGGTTTAAACTTCATAACTCGTTTTTTATGCCGTTTTCTAAGTAATTAAACCATAAAATTATTGGAATCAAACCCAAATTTGGGGAAGAAGGGTGCATGGAAATTGGAATTTTCTTTTGAGGATTTGAGTGGGAAATTGTTGTCCGATTTTAGTGTTCTTGGTATGTATAGAATCGTTGGAGGACAAGGATTCTAGTGATGCAAATTTTATCGAATTCCGAGGTGTGGGCACGGGTTTGGCCGAATTTCGAGATTCGTGTATAATTTGATAGTTTTCGATTGGGTTGTGTTCCTTTGGTATATATTGATGATGTTAAACTGGTTTTGGCTAGATTCTGAGTAATTGGGAGCTAATTTGAGGGGAAAGAGCATAGCGGACTAGTATTGTGTCCCGGTAGAGGTAAGTAATGGTTATAAATCTTGTCCTGAGGGTATGAAACCCTGGACTACATATTTCTCACTGATTTTAGAATGGTGCACATGTCGGATGACGAGTATGTGGCGCGTACTGATTTTTGGATTGGACTAGGTCCTCTTCGCGGTAACTAATGAGTTGCATATTTTCCTCAAAACCTTATGTTAAATTATGTTCTAAAGAGTTTTTGAAATATTTGGGCTATAAGTCGTGTTTGGGGCCTCGTGCCGATCTGTTTAGACCCCTTGGGGGCTTTTTGCTGTGGTTTTTCCTCACTATTTTTTGATTAATTCACTCAGCCACATTGTGCTTACTGTTTTCGAAACGCATCCTGATTTACACTACTTGAGACTTAAATATGATTTTTTGGGTCGAGTACCCTGTTTTACTGATTCGCCCGAGGAGCCTTTTGAGTAGTTCTGCTGAGTGAGGCCAGGGGCCTGATTGTGAGGATATGATACGCCACGAGGTGGCTTGATATTAGCGCTTGGGCTGAAGGAGCCCCTCCGGAGTCTGCACACGCCCCCAATGAGCGCACAGAGTGCCGAATGACGAGTGATTGGGAGGCATGAGTGACTGTGAGGTGCTGAGTGACTGTGAGGCATGACCAAGGGGCTGATTATGACACATGTTTTTTCCCGAGGGGCTACTTATGGTTTTACTACTTTCATTCTTCAAAGGACTTTTCTGAAGTTGGTTTTAAGGCATGATGATTTCATATATTTATGTTTATACTGTTGGAAAGAAAGGTTGTGCATATTGTGAATTGATGACATTGATTTCTATGTGATTTCTTGCCACTTAGACTTGATTTATTTTCATTACTACTGAGTTGGTGTACTCACATTACTCCCTGCCCCCCTGTGTGCAGATTCAGGTGCAGATACCGAGCATTAGCCATTTATTTCTGTACGGAGCCGGACTGCGGGATATAGAGGTAGATGTTCAGCGTCTGCAACATCTCTGTTTTCCATTCCTGTTGTATCTAGATATTTATTTGGAGGTTTTATATTATAATATTATACCTTTGGCTTATTTTCCGTAGATGCTCATGACATGTTGGCTCCGGGTTTTGGGGTGGTGGCACTGTATATTGGCTTACTTTATTTAGTAAACTCTGTATATTTTATGAAATGCTTGGAATTTGATTGGGATTTTTAAAGAAATTGTGAACATGTGGTTATTGGCTAGCCTAGTTCCACGATTTGCGCCATCACGGCCGGTTTAGGAATTGGGATCGTGACAATTTTGTTAGAAAATTTCAGTTTGCGACTGAATCAGTCGCAAATCTGGGTAATTCCTGATGAAATTTGCGACCGAATCAGTCGCAAATCTGGAAATTTTAAGCAAAATTATGCTGTATTTCTAATTACACCACCTGCCAAATAAAATAGCCAACCATACACCTAACAACCACACAAAAACCTAATATAACAATCCAAAACCTAATATAACAATCCAAATCCAATACTTACTACAAAACGAACAGTAATATTTATAACAATTCAACCAACTAATCAAACAACCATCTATCAAACAACATAAATTACACATGTCTCTAACTTCAACTCTAAAACATTCAAATAGCCTATTCAGAATCAGTCTCCTCCTCATACTCAGACTCCATTGCAGCTCCTTTCTTGCTTTTCTTTTTTAACAATTTTTGGATCAAAGCCTGAGTTGCTTAAAACTCCTGCGGCATTTGATCCACTTTTTGACGCATAGCTTCCATGTCTTCTTAGGAAACTGATGCCCCAGTGAATAATGGTGCTGGTGGACGACTGAAGGATGGTTGTACTCCAACCCCATAGACTCGACCTTTATTTATTATTATTTAGAAATAAAGAAAAGAAAGTAAAGGAAGTAAGAAAACAACCACGCAATTGTCACGACCCCAAAACCAACTCGGTCGTGATGGAGCCTACCGTGGAGCTAGGCAAGCCTACAATCTTAACCAATTCGATTTCTATCATGACATATTGAAATATTAGCCTTTTTCATCAGAGGAGAACCAAAATAAAAGATAGATTCAAACCCAAAATACTGTAAAAAGAGAAATCCCAAAATCTGGTGTCACTGAATCATGAGCCAATACTACAACTGTTCCCAAAATTTAACAAGACAACTTTGTCTAGAAATAATCAATAAAAATACACAAGGAAGATAGGGAAAGAGATAGGCGGGTCTGCAATCGCCAAGCAGCTACCTCGTCCTCTCCGAAAATGATCTGCAGCCAAAATGATCAACTGGCACTACCATGGCCAGGGATACCTAGATCTGCACACAAGGTGCAGGGGGTAATGTGAGTACACCAACTCAGTAAGTAACAAGACCAAACTGTGGGCTGAGATGTAGTGACGGGCTAAACCTCCACATTTACAACATAACCAATGTACAGAAATTTAGGCATGCTTTCAGTTAATTAGACGGCTCAAGGTGATAAGACAAGTACGGTTCTGAATAGTTTAATATATATAACTCAATGTATTTTACATGCCAATGCATCAGCAGTATGAAATGCACAATGTGCTCCCACTCTCAAATACTCATCCGCTCAGTACTGTATATGGCTCGCATGGCCCAGGGAAGATCCATCCCATATTATATACACATCAGACAGAAGTCACTCAGTACTGAGGAAGGCCGATCAGCCATGTGGAGAAGATCCATCTCCAGGTAATGATACATCTCACAACCACTCGGTACTGTATATGGCTCGACGGCCTAGGGAAGATCCATCCCAGAATACGTATACACATCACTGACATCAATCGCTCAGTACCGGGGAAAACAGGCCAATCCAGCCTCATGGAGAAAATCCATCTCCGAACATAAACACTTCAGACAAGATACATGTCTAGGGAAGATCCATCCCTCAATATCACTTTGAACAAGATTCATGTCTAGGGAAGATCCATACCTCCAATATCCCTTTGGACAAGATCCATGTCCAGGGAAGATCCATCCCTCAAATATCACTGCGCTCACTGGGTGGTGTTATAGACTCTGGAGGGAATCCTATAGCCCAAGCTCTATCATAAGACAAATTCAGGCATAATCAATATAACATACTGCGGCATGCAGCCCGATCCCATAACTGTCACTCGATATCAGGATCTCGGCCTCACTCAGTCATCACTCTCCAGTCTCGCTCACATGGGCTCAAAGTTCATGAACTAGCTCGAATCAATGATATAATGTGTAAAACAACAATTAGCGAGACTGAGACAAGATATGATATGCAATGACAGGACTGAGTATATAATTTCAGTGAAACCCATGTGATGACAGCAATAAATGACCAGTCAGGTCTCAAAAATGTCGGCGTGAAGCCTTAACACAATGTCTAGCATGATTTCTAGCATGGTTTGCATTAAGACAACCGCTCGGGTCTCAACAGGATCGGCGTAAAGCCTTAACATAATATCTAGCATGATCTCTAGAATAGTTTGCATTAAGACGACCGCTCGGGTCTCAACAGGATCGGCATAAATCCTTAACAAAATATCTAGCACGATTTCCAACATGTTTACTTTAATCACATAGATAGAAGCACAAATACTAACAAGAAAGAACCACTAAATGGTGCCATGGAATGAACCAGGTCACAAGTCTCACGGTGCACGCCCGCACGCCCGTCACTTGGTATGTGCGTCACCAAATTTTAATCACATAACACGTAGTTAAGGGTTTCGAACCCTCAGAACTAAGTTTGGAAGCGTTACTTACCTCAATGAAGCCAAAAATCTACTCCGCAATGCCCTTGCCGCTCGACTCCGCCACAAATCGCCCCAAACCTAACAAAAATCAGTATTATATCATTGATATATGCTAAAGGAGCGAAGCCCACATCAAAATTATCAAATTACATCACAAATCCCGAATTCGGCCAAACCCGACCCCTAGGACCACGTCTCGGAATCCGATATAAATCACAAAACTAGAATTCTTACACTCTCACGAGTCCATACATACCCAATATAGAAAATACGACTACAAATGACCCCTCAAATCCTTAAATCAAAGTCTCAAATTTCCAAGCACTAACCCCTCCAATTATACCATTAAATTCCATTAATTCCATGCTTGATCAGTCAAATACCAATATAGAATCAAGTTTTGGGTTCAAGAAACTTGCCTCCACGAAAATCCCTTGAAATCCCTCTTCAATTTGCTCCCAAAAGCCTCAACCCGTATGAAAATATGATGAACAATGCCTAAAATTCGTGAAGGAAAGTATTTATATGCTTTGCCCAGGGGTTCCGCACCTGCGGTGACTTTCTGGCACCTACGGACTCGCACCTGCAATCCCAGGTGCGCATCTGCGAGTTCCACTTAAGCTTCCATTTTCCGCATATGCGGTTTACCATTCGCACCTGCAGGCTCGCAGGTGCGACCCTTCTTTCGCATATGCAGAAGCTTCCCAAGCCTCAATTTTTCGCTAATGCGGCACATTCTTTACACCTGTGCCCATCGCACTTGCAGCTCCCCGTCTGCAGGTGCGGCCACACCAGAAAAATCACACCAGCAGCCTTTCTGTTGCATAATCCAAATCCAAACCTTCCGATGACCATCCGAAATCACCCTGAAACCCCCAGGGCCTCAACCAAATATACCGACATGTCATATATCATCACACGAATTTAGTCGAACCCCCGTTACACTAAAAAATATCATGAAAACACCAAATAAATCAAACATTCAAGCCTAAGGGTTTCTAAACTTCCGAAATTCGCTCACGATGCCGAAACCAACCAAACCACATCCGAATGACCCGAAATTTTGCACACACAACAAAAATGTTAGTACGAATCTACCCCAACTTTGAAAATTTCATTTTGACCCCGATAGCTAATTTTCCACTGCCGACCGGAAATCGCCAAAAATTCAATTTCGCCAATTCAAGTCTAATTCTACCACGGACCTCCGAAATAACATTCCTACCCACTCCTAAGTCCCAAATCACCTAACGAAGCTATTATAACGATAAAACAAAAATGCTGAGATCATTTACCCATAAGTCAACTTTAGGTTGACTTTTCCAACTAAATACCCAACTTAAGTGACTAAATGTCTCATTTCTCTCCAAAAATCGCTCCGAACCCGAGCCAACCAATCTAACACAACATAATGGAGTTGAACCATATATAATGAAGCAGAAATGGGAGAAACAGGGCTAAAACTATCGGAACGACCGATTGGGTCGTTACATCAACTTTTAAACTAATACCAAAATAGATAATATTTATACATTTATTCACGCAACCAGCCGCCTGTCACCAAATTGCAGTCATATCCTCCGGGGCCAACTGAGTTCCTTCAGGTTGAGTTTGTCGCCATGCATCAAGATCAATATGATACTTGTCCTGAAATAAAAATAATACACGTTATATAAATAAAATAAACAAGGAGGGAAAAATAAAATAGTGATGGTGTTGGGATCATACAAATGTCTTTGAAGCATGCGATTCGACCCATCCTTCTCGTGTGTCTTCCGTCTTCTTCTTCTTCTTCTTTGGGTCTCCGCAAAGACCTCAGCATAAGTCATATCTCCCCCACTATCCTTTTCCTGAAAATTAGGAAGTAATTAGAGATATATATGTATACATGTTCAATTTGCATACTTGTAAAACTAAGAATATTTTGTAATGAAATTATCATTCTCAAACGATGGGCTGCAAAACTAATAGAACCTCCAGTATGCAATGGTCTGCCCTTAGTAGAAGCTTCGTTTAACTTTGCCCGTTTACTCTGCTTCTTCCACTCATGGGTGTTCCACTTCGCCAAAAGCTGACTCCAGACATCTTCACGTATCCAATGAGGCCTGGTGCCACCTCTTCTAGCAACATGATGTGAATATGTTATCCACGTCTGTGCTCTCTTCTTGAAGTTCTCATTAACCAGATTTTCAAGTGTAGGCTACCATATGAACCTAACCTTCAAAATTGGATAAATAATATTAGATGAATGATGATAAGTGTTAATTAAAATTAATATATTCTTACCTTAAATTGTTGCCACATATTCATTCTGATTTGGTACGGCATCTGTCTCCAAGAATTCCACGGCTCATGAAAAAATGGCTTCATAGATTCCATCACCATATGGATGGCCTGAAAGGATGGCAAACCTGCATTTAATTTAACATATAAAATGTCATTAAATTCATTATATGAAAAATCTTATTGAAAGATTTTAAAAGGAAATTGAAGGAAAACTCACCCGTAGCCATAGGGAACGATAACCAGCCGATGAAGATGATCGTAATGTTAGTCCCCATCAACTGTAGAAGTACTGGTAAATAGGGATGCAACTGCGTGAGAGCCTCTAATATCCAAGTTAGATATACTTTGAGTGGATGATGATGGAGATGATAATTGAGTGGGCGATGTATGAGGCACAAAAGATGAACCACCATCGATAGCTCGGGGATGCAATTGGTGGTGAGCCACTGAACGGACTAGCAGGATCACGCGGGCAAGAAGCTAGGAAATGAGGCACGGGTATAAAATTAATGGTGGTCGAAGTTGAGCCACCATGAGAAGGAATGGAGTAATACTGAAGCGAGCTAGACGGGGGAGGAACTTTGAAAAAGTCAGATGATTGTGAAGCTGGCATGGAAGGACGAGGAGACACAGCAGGAGGGCTCATATTTGGTGTAAATGGAGGAAGTTGACTTGATCTAGGTAAAGTGTATTTTTTCTTCTTAGATTTTTTTGTTTCTTATCGCGAGAATTCATCTGTGTAATGAATATAAAGTATTTACATGTAAAAAGAATTAACATAACAAATATAAACATAAAGTATACATAATAAATATAACAATATAAACATAAAAAACGAAGATGTCATTAATAATATAAAGTAATTTTACTACATATTACAATGAAGCACATCATAATATATAAAATACTGAACAAGTCATAAAACTGTCACGACCTCAAATCCTAAACTGCCGTGATGGAGCCTATCGTGGAACTAAGCTAGCCAACAATCACATATTTACAGTTTCTTTCCATCCCAACTCTGATTTTCAACATTCATAAACGTATATAAAATTACTGAATCCATTAAGCAAAATAAATAGTTAAACAGTATAAAACCATCCCAAAGATTCGGAGTCAACATGTCATGAGCATCTAAGGAATATGCCACAAAGTCTACTATTATAATACAAAACCTCGGAACGAAGAACTAGGTGCAAAATAAGAAAGGAAAAACAGAGATGCTGCGGACGCTGAACAGCTACCTCTATGTCCCGACTCTAGCTCTGCATGGAAATAGATGACTAACACTCGGTATCAGCACCTGTATTTTCACACAGGGGTTTNATATATATATATGAAATCAACATGCCTTAAAAGCCATCTTCAGTAAAATCCTTTGAAAAATGTGTTTTCCAATAATTTCAGAAATAAAAATACCTGAAGAATTTAGTGTAAAATGAAATAAATCATAAGTAGCCCCTCGGGCCAAAACATGAATCATAAATCGCCCCTCGGGCAGGACATCACTCAGCATACCTCACAGTCACTCAGTATCAGCCCCTTGGGCAACCTCACTATCACTCATGCCTCCCAATTAATCGTCACTCGGCACTCGACACTCGCACTCAGTAGGTATTTGCGCTCACTGGGGGTGTGTACAGACTCAAGAGGGGCTCCTTTAGCTCAAGCGCTAAAATCAAGCCACCTCGTGGAATATGATATCCTCACAATCAGGCCCTCGGCCTCACTCAGTCAGCAACTCTCAAAAGCCCCTCGGGCTATCAGTAAAACGGGGTACTCGACCCAAAAACATCATTTTATATTTCAAATAGTGTAAATAAGGCTGAGTTTCGAAAACAGTTAAGCATAACATGACTGAGTGTAAATCATAAGTCAGCACAGTGAGGAAATAACAGTAAAAAAAGCCCCCAAGGGGTCCAAACAAGTCGTTACGAGGCCCCAAACATGGCTTACAGCCCAAATATAGCAATAGTTTTAGAACACAATTTAACATATGGTTTAGAGTAAAATACGTTGCTCAATAGTTGCCACGGAGAGGACCAAGTCCAAATCCAGAAATCAGTGCACGCCACACACTCGTCATCTGACGTGTGCACCACTCTAAAAATAGTGAGAAATACGAAGTCCGGGGTTTCATACCCTCAGGACAAAATTTATAGCCATTACTTACCTCAAACTAGACATGAAAGCTATTCTGCAATACTCTTGCCCCTCGAATCAGCTCCCAAATGCTCCGAGTCTATCAAAATCAGATTAACTTCATCAATATACGTTAAATGAACAAGGCTCAAACGAAAACTATCAATTTCAGGCATAATTCTCGAAATTGGCCAAACCCAATCCCGGGGCCCACGTCTCGGAATTCGATAAAATTCACAAAAATAGAATCATCATTCCCTTACGAGTCTACCCATACCAAATTTACCAAAATCCGACAACAATTGCCCACTCAAATCATCAAAAGAAACTTCCAATTCTCCCTCCGATTTTTCCCAATTTTCTACTTTAATTCCTCAAATTGCATGGTGAAAATCAAGACAAATTCATGAAATTGAACCAAAAATGATTGAAGAACACTTACCACAAGAATCCCACTGAAAATATCGTTCAAATCTCCTTCCCCCGAGCTCTCTAATATATTGAGTTATGGCCAAGAACTTCCGAAATTAGAACTTAAAGCTGCCTGCCCAGATCATTAACTCACTGCGATCGCGGGACCACCCACGCGATCGCGAAGAACAAACTTATTGCCTCCAAATTTTACACATTGCAATCGCACAATATACCCACACGATCGCAAAGCTTCGACTCCCTGACCTATGCGATCGCATACACAGTCACGCGGTCGCGAAGAACAATTGCAACAACCTCACGCGCTCCCCTTTTCTTCTACGTGATCGCACAAAGAACCACGCGACTGCACTGCTCAAGACTGCCCAACCTATTGGATCGCAAACCTTATTACGCGATTTCATAGAACAAATCTGCTTGCCTCAATCTTTACTCTATGCAATCGCAACAATTACCACGCGATCACAATTAAGAAAAATCTGCTGCTAAAACACCAGAAAAACAGCAGACTCCTTAAGACCAAAAATGCCCGTTTGAGCATCCGAAATACACCCGAGGTCCCCGGGACCTCAAACAAACCTACCAACATATCCCATAACATCATTCAAACTTAGTCGAGCCTTCGAAACATCGAAAACAACGCAAAAACACCAAAATAACATCAAATTCAAGCCTATGAACTTTGAAATTTCTAAATTTCACCAAAGATGCCGAAACCATCCAAAACACATCAGATTGACCTGAAAATTTATACACATATACAAAATGAGATTACGAACCTTCTCCAACTCTCAGAATTCCATTATGACTCCAATAGCCTATTTTCCCCTGCCGACCAAAAATCGCCAAAAACTAACTTTCGCCAATTCAAGCCTAATTCTACACCGGACATCAAAACTTCATTCCGAGCACACTCCTAAGTCCCAAATCACCTAACGAAGCTATCCGAGACATAAAATATATATTCCGAGATCGTTTACCAATAAGTCAACTCACAGTTGACTTTTTCAATTATTAAGCCAATTTGAGAGACTAGGTGTCTCAGTTCTCACCACGACCACTCCGAACCCGAAACAACCAACCCAACAAAATATAAATAGGTTAAGCAACATATGATAAAGAAAATACGGGGGAAATGGGGCTAATCTCATGGAACGACCGGCCAGCTCGTTACAAAAACACACAAATAGCTTAATCCTCACCACTTGTTTCATTTTCATTTTCTTCATCATATAATTCTTCATCACTTGTTTCATTTTCATCATATAATTCTTCATGCTCTCTTGTTTCATGTTCATCAGTTGAATCTTCGTCCTCATTTTCCATTTGATATTCCGTCACCATGCTCAGTTAAAATTGATCTTGGGACTGAAGTATCGAATTCTTCGTATAGGCCGTTGTTATCCTGCAAACTAATTCATCATCCACTATTGTGTCAACACTTGAAATATCATTTTGGTACGCTACATCCAATGCATTCTCGACTTCAACTCTACCCACTGACTTAGATTTTATCACTACCCGACATGCTGAATTATTCCTGAACAAAGGATAAGGTACATAATACACTTGTTTCACATTTTGTGCAATAATAAATGGGTGATCGAGTCTATACCTCCCCATGTTCCTTATTTCAACAATTTTGTATTGAGGACGCAGTTTCATACCTCTATTTGGTGTTGGATCATACCACTTACACCGAAAGATTACCAATTGTTTCTTCGGCCAACTCACTTTATACTTTAGGTCTATGATATATTGAAGCACACCATAATAATCAATATCCCCATCAGCTTTCACACACACACACCACTATTATTTGTTTTCTTACCCAAAGACCATTCTTCTGTATGAAACTTGTACCCATTGATACAGTATTTAGACATCTTTCTGACTCTAGGATCAGGTCCCCAAGTCGTATCTTGCAAAAATTGGTCATTTACGCCATTAACTGCATTATGAACCTATAGCGGCTAAAATAATTTAGAATTATTTAAATATATATAACTTATTATAATTTACTATTAATAAGATCATATTAAAAATTAAGTAACACTTACAAACTCTTTAAACCATTCTGAATACTTTGGATAAACAAGCTCGTGCCCATATGTACTCAATGTCTGACAAAATAAAAAATGTCATTACTTAAAACGATGATGAATTTTTAATATATGTCGGTAATAATATAAATTTATACATACTTATAGTAAGGACCCCTGGGCAATTCAAAAGCACATGTGTTTTGGATGACTTCAGTTCCATGTCACTCAAAAGTCGTTTCGAACTACGTTTTGGACCGCCTTTACCTAGTTGATTGAATATGGAAAATGGTGGATACGAAGGATCGATGCCTCAATCGTCATGCTGATCAGGTATATTTATCAAACATGGCACATCATGTTCAAAATAATATGAACAAAAATAAGAAGTTCCTCTAGCCACATATGCCTCACAAATCGATCCTTTAAACCTAGATCTATTTTTGACAGTCTTCTTACATTTGCCGATAATCCTGCATATTAGCATTACTTTTAGATGGAAAAATGTTAAAATGAAACTCACAGGGATTAATGATTAATAGTCACTAATTACCTCTCAAATGGATACATCCATCTGCATTGAACTGGCCCTACAAGCCATGCCTCTTGTGCAAGGTGAATTGGAAGATGTTCCATCACGTCTAAAAAACCAAGAAGGAAAGTTTTCGCCAATGTGTTTAAAGTTACGCGAATGTTACTCTCCATGTAAGTTAGGTTCTCCACCCTCAAGGTGCTATAACACAACTCCTTGAAAAATAAGTTTACCTCTATGATGGGCTTCCATATCCTATCAGGCAATGCATTAAACGCAACAGGCATCAAAGATTCCTTGAAAATGTGACAAACGTGGCTTTTCATAGACGTCAAATTTCCTTCTTTCATGTCAACACACTTAGATAGGTTTGATGCATACCCATCAGACATACTCAAATTATTAACCGAATCACAAATCCCTCTTCTCTTCTCTAAGGTGAAGGTAAAACTGGCCTTGGGTTTTCGAATCTTGTAGTTCAAATATGTCAGGTACAACTCACTTCGCCTGTAGTATTTCTTTAAGTCTATCCTGCCCTCCAAGTTATCCTTTGTCTTGTTGTTGACATCTATCACAATATAGAACAAGTTGTCAAAAAAATTCTTCTCGATATGCATGACATGAAGATTATGCCGAAGAAGATTATGCCGAAGAAGATTGTGCTTCCAATAAGGTAACTCCCAGAATATGCTTTGTTTAGTCCATTTGTATGTAACACCATAAGCAGGTATCTTATTAGCCAAGGGATACTCTGTTACCTTAGGTAGATCCCTAACTCTGTTCCAATTCTCTTCTGGAGACAAGACGAATGGTGCTCCTCATAATCTATTTTGTTATTATAAATGCACTAGAATTTCTCCTGAACTCATGATCTACTGGCAAGAAGCGGCGATGGAAGTCAAACCATGTGTTCTTACCTCCGTGTTTCAAAGTGAATGCCTTTGTATATTCCATACAAGACGGGCAAGCTAACTTTCCGGCAGTCGACAACCCGGACACCATTCCATAAGCAGGAAAATCATTTATAGTCCACATCAAAGTAAAAAGCAATATGAAGTTTTGCTCTGTTGATACATCATATGTTTCCACGCCTTGATGCCACAATAACTTCAACTCATCAATCAAAGGCTGCATGTAAACATCAATCAACCTTTTTGGATTGCCTACCTGGAACAATACAAGTTAGAAACAAATATAGACTTGTCATACATAACTCGGGTGGAAGATTATACTGCATAACAAACACCGGCAAACATGGATATGGTGCAGCAGAGACTACAAGTGGAGTGAATCCAGCGCATAATCACAACCTAATATTTCTTGGTTCACTAGCAAAGACTGGGAACACCCTATAGAAATGCTTACATGCTTCTCCATATGATGGATGACATATAACAACATCTGACCTCCTAAGATCATAATGACATCTCATATGAGGAGTAGAGCTCATTGATGCATACAACCTCTTTAACATTGGTATAAGGGGTAAGTAGTTCATCTCCTTCACCGGGATCTTCTTCTTTTTATCATTTGTGGCATCCTTGTAACGAGGCTTGTTACAAAATTTATAGTTCTCTAGAGATGCATCATCTTTATAGAATAACATGTAACCATTCTCACAGCAATGAATTCTCTCCGATGAAAGACCCAACTTGGAAACCAATTCTCTTGCAGTGTAGAAATATTTGGGCAGATAATTGTTACAGGGATTAAGTTCATTCACAAGCCCAATGATATAATGCATCCCCGATTGGGAAATAGAACTATCCGACTTAATTTGAAGTAATCAAACAGCAACAGACAACTTGAAATGCACTGAGCCTTCATACAACAGAAAACTAGCCTCCTCTAACTCTTTGAAGAACTTCTAAACCTCATCATTTGGTTGAGATTGAGCCCCCGGGAACATCTCAAAGGCATCTCTCATCATGTCATTGAATCCAGAATTTTCAACATTATTCTCCATTACGGGACTAACCTCCTCACCACCAAAAGAATTATGAAAATCAACATCATATACGCTATCAAGATTCTCCTCATGAGCAGTCCATACATAATAATTTTCCATAAATCCCTTTTTAAAAAGATGACATGTAACAACACCTTCTCCCAATAACTTAACACACTTGCATTTCACAAAAGGGCACCTAATCGTTCCTTCTATATGAAAATCATCAAGTGTCCTTGCCTTAGCAACAAATCCAGCAACCCCTTCTTTAAATTCATCCCTTAATCCAACACGATTAGGATGATTCCTATTATACATCCATCTACGATGCGCAAATGCCATCTACACAAACAAACGAAACTAGAAGTTGACATATTTATTTTATGTATACTACTTACTAAGTTATACTCTCCCAAAGGTTATCTAAATAGTTGAATTATATATTTTACTTTAATACTTCGGTGGTTTCAATATTAATGTGTACATTAAACAATTGTAAAACAAAAAAAGTCCTAAAATATAAAAATTAATTTAATTTATTTCAAATTAGCATATGATAGAGCTCTACTACTTAATTGATTGCATTTTCTTCATTTTTTTTCAATAATAAATAATATAATTAACACATAGATAGGGCAGGGAGAATTTCCAAACAAAAAGCCAAAATAGAGAAGTATTAACACTTAAGTAGTTTCTTAACTAACGTAACTTTAATGTATAAAAATTCTAACTCTTTAAAATATTCTTCAACTCTTACTATTATAACCTAAATTATATGAAGTATTAGCACTTAAGTTGTTTCTTTAGTTATTTTTTATATAAACAAGAATTATTATATTGAAAAAATTTTTAACAAGTATTTCTAGCAAGAATTTTAAACAAGAATTTATATAAACAAGTATTAAACAAGAACTTTTAAACAAGAATGTATATAAACAATAAAAACATTGCTAATCAATCTAAACAAGTAAATATTAACATCACTATATACATATTATATTGCAAAAGCTATTGCTAATTTATCTATACTATATTGCAAATTATATACCTAATTTGTACATACTATTTTGCTAAATTAATGCAAAAAAAAAAAAAAACCAGAAAATGACCAAAAGATCTGCTGTCGAACCACCACTGGAGGGAAAATGAGACGTTGAATTCCTACACCAAAAATGAGTTAAACAACTTAGGAACAAGATATTTGGGGGAGGGGGGCAGACCAAATCGGTTGAACCATTTAATTTAATATATTTTTTAATTTTAATATTTGCGACTGATTCAGTCGCAAACCATAAAAAATATTTTTGCGGTATTTTTCGCGTAATTGAGCGACTGAATCAGTCGCAATTTTGAGCCAAAAATTTTAAAAAATAAATATGTATTTTCAATAAAGTTTTCGACCGAACAAGTGGAAAACTGCGACTAAATTAAATTATTCGGAATTATTCATTCGCAAATCTGCTATTTTTAGTAGTGAACCTACGGGCCCTAAACGGTCAAATCTCCACAATTAAGCCCGAGTACATACTCGTTACCTCGCGTACATGACCTTCACACGACACAATTAGCATAAATGACTCAAATCCTAAGGGGTAGTTCCCCCACATGAAGTCAGGCATTGCTTCAAAGAAGCTATACCGTTACTCTAAAATGACCTTCTCGAGTGAAACAACCTCCAAACGACTCAAATCTAGCCAAAATAACTTCAAAATCATAATTAGAATTCATATAAAATAATTCTAGATAATAAAGCTTCGATCATTAATTATAAAAATAAAAAGTACCCAAAGATCAACCCCCGGGCCCGCACCTCAGAACCCGATAAAATTTACAAAACCCGAACATCCATTCGAGAACGAGTCCAACCATACAAGAATTACCAAACTCCAATATCAATTCGTTCTTCGAATAATCATTTTAGATTTTTGAAAGATTTTACAATTTTCTCAATTTCTTCTATAAAATTCACAAATAAATGATATAACCATGGAATCATGAAATATAATCACTTTCGGATATAGAACACTTACCCAAATCAGACTCCTGAAAAATCCTTCCAGAATCGCCCAAAATCGAGGCTTCCAACTCAAACAAAATAATGAAAAGTGATAACCTCCGATCCGTAATGTTTCTTCCCACATTCGCACCTGCGGAACAATTGGCGTGGCTGTAAGCTCCCATTTGCGAGATATGACTCGCATTTGCAGTTCTAAAAACCCAACCCAGTGGCCGCACCAGCGCCATCGCAGACGCGACCAAACGACCATAGAAGCAGGCTCTCAATTCGCAGCAGCGATTGTGCATAAGCGCCCAAAGTCTCCGCAGAAGCGAATCAACTGGACACCACCCTTCCCCCTTCTCACAAAAGCGAACAAAAACAACGTAGAATCGACCACGTACCTACGCTCCAAAAATTCACTGGTGCGACGCACCAGAACCAGACCAGTCTAGCATGCTCCTAACAATCTGAAACTCACCCGAGCCACTCGGGACCTCGTACGAACAAATCAATAAGTCCCATAATATAATACGGACCTAATCAAGAGCTTGAATCATATTAAACAACGTCAAAACTATGGATTTCACCACGATTCGAACCTATGAATTACCAATTCTTCCAACTTCCAACTATAACGATCCGGCCGATCGTTTTGAGAGTTGTAGCCTCGTTCTTTCGTTTTTTGCTCCCTTTTTGTTCTAAAAATGTTGTATGACCGATTGGGTTAGTTGGTTCGCGTCCAGAGTGAATTGAGACACTTAGTCTCTTAATTGAAAGCTTAAGTTGGAAAATTCGACCGGATGTTGACTTATGTGTAAACGACCTCGGATTTTATTTTTATGGTTCCGTTAGCTTCGTTAGGTGATTTTGGACTTAGGAGCACGTCCAGAATGTGATTTGGAGGTCCGTAGTAGAATTATGCTTGAAATAGCGAAAGTTGGAATGTGGGAAAATTTGATAGGAGCGAACTTTTTGATATCGGGGTTGGATTTCGATTCCGATTCCGGAAGTTGCAGTAGGTTTGTGGTTTCATTTATGACTTGTATGCAAAATTTGAGGTCAATCGGACATGATGTCACGACCCAAAATCCACTAGTCGTGATGACACCTAACTCAACCTGCTAAATAAGCTAACTAATAAATATCCAATTCCAATAAAGTCAATCAAACAATTAAATAGAGAAGTTAACTAAATTTTTTACATTCTTCAAGGACTGTTAGTACAAATCATGAGCTTCTAAGAATAAAGTTTACAAAGTCAATATGAAATAAATACATCATCTATTTGAAAAGTATATAAACAGAGTTTTAAAAATATAAGGTTACCATGAACAAGAGGCAGCTACAACAGGGATGCAGGTACATCTTCAAATCCAGATCCCATCGAACACAACAACAGCGACAACCAACATCTACATGCAAGGTGCAGAAGTGTAGTATGAGTACAATCGACCCCATGGACTCAATAAGTAACAAACCTAACCTTAGGTTGAAAGTAGTGACGAGATGAAACATAGGTCGGGTCCAACATCAATAACCAACAAAAATTCATAATAATGTAAAGCTAATAATAAAAGAGTTACTCGAAATTTAAACTTCTCAGCTTTTCATAATTCCGAAAGAAATAGTTCCGCTTTGCAAGTATATTAGTGAAAAATCAAAACCCTATACCGAAATCGTCGGAAAATATGAGATAGTTTGAAAATTGTAACTTTTCTAGAAATCCTTTCCACAATAAATAAAATGTTTCATTTTCTATCCAGATATCAAGTGTGAAATATCTTTCTACACCCACATATCAATAAGTGTGAAAAATCATGAATGACGTGATATCGTACAACATGAGGAAAAATGCATCTCTATGCCTGTATGTCATGTGTGCATACCAATGCCATGTGTCTCAGAGATGAATCATGTACTCACACTCTCAGAGTACTCAATCTCACTGTCTCACACTTTCCACTCATCATTCTCAACCACTCGGTACTGTGTATGGCACATACGGCCTAGGGAAGATCCATCCCGGAATATATACATCACTCACCATCAGTCACTCAGTATCGAGGAAGGCCAATCCGGCCCCATGGAGAAGATCCATCTCTAAGTATATAATTGCTTCGGACAAGATCCATGTCCAGGGAAGATCCATCCCTCAATATAATCTACCGTGCTCACTAGCGGTGTGTATAGACTCTGGAGGGGCTCCTACAGCCCAAGCGCTATCATAAGCCAGATTCAGGCATCAATCAATATAACAAGCTGCGGCGTGCAGCCCGATCTCATATTTATCACTCATAATTAGGCTCTCAGCCTCAGTCAGTCATTAGGCCAGTCAGCGCAGCACCCCTTACATGGCAAGAGTTCTCCGTCCTCTTCCTACAGAAGTTCGTGCCTCAGTCCCACAGAGAGGAGCTGCGGTAGTTCGAGCATCTTCGTTAGGGTGATATGTCTGTGATGTAGTATGAGATGAGATTTTTTAAGTTGGCCCGTCATTCTATCTAGTTGGTTCCTACATATAGGGAGAGGGTCAGGAGGTTCATTGATGGCCTCACTTCACAGCTGTGATTGCTTATGATTAGAGAGAGTATCTGGTGCTACTTTTGATGAGGTTGTTGACATTTCTCGTCAGATAGAGATGGTTCGCAGCCAGGAGTGGGTTAAAAGGGAGGCCAAGAGGCCTCGTGGACAGGTTGGATTCAATGGTTTTCCTTCTGGGGTTCAATCTTACCACGACAGGGGTCGTCCTTACAAGCTTGCTCAGACGGCTCGCCCAGTTCACCGTGGTGCATCATCTGGCCATGGTTCACCCAGTTCTCAGCAGTCACTCATCTCTTAGTGCCCTTCCAGCTGAGGGTTCGTCTCATGCATCATCAGCTCAGGGTTCATCTATGTCGGGTCCTTCTAGCAGTTATTCTTGTGCTCGGGGCTCCCTTTAGTCCCCACCGGAATTTGTAGGGAGGGGTTGTTTTGAGTGTGGAGATATGGGTCACATCAAGAGGTATTGTCCCTGCCTTTTGGGAGTTCCAGCTCAGCAGAGGATTCGGCGCACGACTTCATCACTTTGCTACACCACCCGTTCAACAACCTCGGGGTGGGGCTCAGTCAGCTAGGGTCGCCTTAAAGGGGGAGGCCGATCAGGTGGCGGCCAGTCCCGATTCTATGCTCTTCTTGCCAGACCAAATGTCATTGCTTCGGATGGTGTGATCACAGGTGTTGTCTCAGTTTTCCACAGGGATGCCTCTGTATTATTTTACCCTGGTTCCACATATTTATATGTGTACTCGTATATTTCCCATTATCTGGATATGTCCCATGAATATCTAGTTTCATCTATTCATGTATCTATGCTGGTGGGCGATATTATTGTTGTGGACCGTGTATACCAGTCGTGTGTAGTGACTATTGGGGCTCTAGATACTAGAGTGGATATCTTATTGCTTAGTATGGTCGATTTTGACGTGATCTTAGGTGTAGATTGGTTGTCATGTTGTTCTAGATTATCACGCTAAGACCGTGATGTTGGCGGTGCCCGGGATTGCCGAGGGTTGAGTGGAGCGGCTTTATAGACTATGTTCCTAGTAGAGTGATTTGATACATGAAGGCTCAACGGATGGTTGAGAAGGGTTGTCTATCTTATTTGGCATTTGTGAGGGATGTTAGTGTAGAGACCCCTACTATTGATTATGTTCCGGTGATGCGAGATTTTCCATTTGTATTTCCTTCAAACCTGCCTAGAGATATTGACTTTGGTATTGATTTGGTGCCGGGCACTCAGCCTATTTCTATTCCACCGTATTGTATAACACTAGCTGAGTTGAAGGAATTGAAGCAGAAACTTCAAGAACTCCTTGATAAGGGGTTCATTTGGCCTAGCATGTCACCTTAGGGTGCACCAGTTCTATTTATGAAGAAGAAAGATGATTTTATGAGAATATGCATTGATTATAGACAGTTGAACAAAGTCACAATCAAGAACAAGTATCCTTTGTCGTGTATTGATGATCTATTTGACCAGTTTCAAGGAGTGAGGGTGTTCTCCAAGATCGATTTGAGGTTAGGGTATCACCAGTTGAAGATTCGAGACTCAGATATTCTTAAGATAGCCTTTAGGACCCGTTATGGCCATTATGAGTTCCTTGTTATGTCTTTTGGGCTGACCAACGCCCCAGCAACGTTCATGTATCTGATGAACAGTGTGTTTCAGCCTTATCTTGGCTCGTTCATTATTTTATTCATAGATGATATCCTGGTGTACTCTCGTATCCAGGAGGAGCATGCCCAGCATCTGAAGATTTTGTTGCAGCAGTTGAGGGAGGAGAAGCTTTATGCAAAGTTCTCCAAGTGTGAGTTTTGGCTTAGTTCACTGGCGTTGTTGGGGAACGTGGTATCTAGTGAGGGTATTCAGGTGGATCCAAAGAAGATAGAGGCATTTCAAAGTTGGCCCAGACCGCCCTCTACCACGGAGATTCAGAGCTTTCTTGGTTTGACTGGTTATTACCGTCGTTTCATAAAGGGTTGCTCATCTATTGCATCACCCTTGACAAAATTGACACAAAAGGGTGCTCCTTTCAGGTGGTCGTATGAGTGCGAGGAGAGCTTTCAGAAGCTGAAGACTGCTTTGACGACAACTCTAGTTCTAGTTCTACCCTTAGCTTCTAGTTCTTACACAGTGTATTATGATGCTTCTCGGATCGGTATTTTGGGTGTGTTCTGATTTAGGAGGGTAGAGTGATTGCTTATGCTCCACGCCAGTTGAAGCCCCATGAAAAGAACTATCCTGTCCATGACCTTGAGTTATCAACTATAGTTCATGCCTTGAGTGGCAACACTATTTGTACGGTGTCCATTGTGATATTTACACCAATCATC
Source organism: Nicotiana knightiana (assembly GCA_005239525.1). Lineage (NCBI taxonomy): Eukaryota > Viridiplantae > Streptophyta > Magnoliopsida > Solanales > Solanaceae > Nicotiana > Nicotiana knightiana. The sequence continues at coordinate 19,408 of ML397530.1, read as the reverse complement.
GGAGTTTGCAGCATCTATTCAAAAAGATCTTAACTTGCGTCAGCGGAGGTGGTTAGAGCTGCTTAAGGACTATGATATCACCATTTTGTACCATCCGGGGAAGGCCAATATGGTGGTCGATGCTTTGAGTCGCCGTCAGAGAGTTTGGGGAGCTTAGCATATCTACCAATATCAGAAAGGCCAACCAATTTGTTAGATTGGATATTTTTGAGCCGAGTCGAGTATTGTCATGTGAGGTCTCTTGGTCTTCTCTTTATGATCGTATCAGGGAGCATCAGTATGATGACCCTTATCTACTTATCCTTAAGGAAACGGTCCATCACGGTGATGCTAAGGAGGTCACTATTGGGGATGATGGTGCATTGAGGATGCAGGGCAGACTATGTGTTCCCAATGTAGGTGGTTTGCGTGAGTTGATTCTCCAGGAGGCTCACAACTTGCGGTATTCTATTTACCCGGGTGCCGCAAAGATGTATCAGGACTTGAGGCAGCATACTGGTGGAGGAGAATGAAAAAGGACATAGTAGAGTATGTAGTTCGGTGTCAAAATTACCAGTAGGTGAAGTATGAGCATCGGCGGCCAGGTGGGTTTCTTCAGAAGTTAGATATTCCGGAGTAGAAATGGGAACATATCACTATGGATTTCGTTGTTGGACTTCCATGGACTCAGAAGTTTGATGCAGTTTGGGTGATTGTGGATAGGCTGACCAAGTCAGCTCAGTTCATTCCTGTGATGACTACCTATTCTTCCGAGCAGTTGGCTCAAGTTTATATCCGCGAGATTGTCAAGCTTCATGGCTTACCGGTATCTATCATCTCTGAATGGGGTACGTAGTTTGCATCACAGTTCTGGAGGGCTGTACAACATAAGTTGGGTACTCGAGTGGAGTTGAGCATAGAATTTCACCCTCAGACAGACGGAAAATCTGAGCGAGACGATATGCTCTATGCGTGTGTGATGGAGTTTGGGGGTTCGTAGGACCAGTTCTTGCCACTTGCGAAGTTTCGCTACAACAACAACTATAAATCGAGCATCCAGATGGCACCGTATGAGGCTCTGTTTGGTAGGTTGTGTCGGTCTCTAGTGGGTTGGTTCGAGCCGGGCGAGGCTAGGTTATTGGGTACAATCTTAGTTCAGGATACTCTAGAGAAGGTTAAGGTGATTCATCATCGACTTCGCGCAGCCCAATCCAGACAAAAGAGTTATGCAGATAGGAAGGTTCGCGATGTTGCATTCATGGTTGGAGAGCGGGTCCTACTCCAGGTGTCACCCATGAAAGGTGTTATGAGGTTCTGAAAGAAGGGCAAGCTGAACCCAAGGCTTATCAGCCCACTTAAGGTGTTGCGACATATTGGGGAGGTTGCTTATGAGCTTGACTTGCCTCCCAGTCTAGTAGAAGTTCATCTAGTATTCCATGTTTCTATGCTCCGGAAGTATCACAGCGATCCGTCTCACGTGTTGGATTTCACCTCAGTCCAGTTGGACAAGGATTTATCTTATGTTAGGGAGTCGGCGGCTATTTTGGGCAGGCAGGTTCGAAAGTTGAGGTCAAAGAACATTGCTTTCGTGAAGGTTCAGTGGAGGGGTCATCCGGTCGAGAAGGCGACTTGGGAGACCGAGCATGATATGTGCAGTCGTTATCCTCATCTTTTCACCACTTCAGGTATGTCTCTATACTCGTTCGAGGATGAACGTTTGTTTTAAAGGGGGAGGATGTAACGAGATGGCCGGTCGTTTCGAGAGTTGTAGCCCCATTCCTCCATTTTCTGCTCCTTTTGTGTTCTACAACTGTTGCATGACCTATCGGGTTAGTTGGTTTAGGTACGGAGTGAATTTAGAGTGAATTGAGACACTTCGTCTCATAATTGAAAGCTTAAGTTAGAAAAGTCGACCGGATGTCGACTTATGTGTAAACGACCTTGGATTTGAATTTTTATGGTTCCATTAGCTATTGTAGGTGATTTTGGACATAGGAGTGCGTCCGGAATGTGATTTGGAGGTCCGTAGTAGAATTAGGCTTGAAATGGTGAAAGTTGGAATTTTGGAAAATTTGACCGGGAGCGGACTTTTTGATATCGGGGTCGGATTCCAATTCTAGAAGTTGTAGTAGGTTTATGGTTTCATTTACGACTTGTGTGAATAATTTTAGATCAATTAGACGTGATTTGTTAGGTTTCGGCGTCGTTTGTGGACTTTGATATTTTCAAAGTTCATTAGGCTTGAATCCGCATGTAATTCGTGTTTTTGATGCTGTTTGAGGTGATTTAAGGGTTTGACTAAGTTCGTATCGTGATTTAGGGCTTGCTGGTATGTTTGGTTGAGGTCCCGGGGGCCTCGGGTTGATTTCGGATGGTTAATAGACTTGGAATAGATGTTGAAGCACTGCTGAAGTTTGGTCTTTTGCTGGTGTGATCGTACCTGCGAGGTCATTAGCCGCAGGTGCGATGCCACAGGTGCGGTAGGTTAAGCGCAAGTGCAGAAAGGAGTGGAGACTAGCAGAAGTCGTAGGTGCAATGGATTCTCCGAACCTGCATTAGCGCAAATGTGGACCGGTGGTCGCAGGAGCAGAGGAAATCGGAATTAGTGGTTTGCGAAGAAGCGCTTATTTTTCCGCACCAGCGGGCGCGCAGGTGCGAGCATAGGCTACGCAAGTGCGGTAATGCCTGGGCAGAACCTATTAAAGAGAGACTTTGAGATTTTTGGCCATTTTCACCATTTTGAGATCGGACTTTGGAGGATTTTGAGAGGATCTTGAATAGATTACTGAGGTAAGCTTCTTGTATTCATTTTTCTTCAATAATGATGTTTCCCACTGATTTCCCACCTAGTTGGTGTATTTTTGAGGTGAAAATTGGGGGTTTGAGGCTAGGGATTTGGAGAATGAAATTTGGGAATTTTAAAAACCATTTGGTGTCGGATTTTACTAAATCTGATTTGGTTAGACTCATGAGTGAATGAGCTTTCGGATTTTGTAACTTTTGTCGGATTTGGAGATGTGGGCCCGGGAACCGAGTTTGAGCCGATTTCGGTTTTTGCTATAATTTAGTACATTTCTTGTAGAATTGATCCCCACGGCCTATATTAATTGTACAGTACTGCTTATGGCTAGATTCGGGATGCTTGGTGACCGATTTTAGAGGCAAAGGCATTTTGGAGTAAAGTTTTGCCCGAATTAAGGTAAGTAACACTTTCAAACTTGGTTCTTAGGGTTTGAAACCCCGAGTTATGTGTTACGTGACTGGTATTGAGGGGACGCACATGCCAAGTGACGAGCGTGAGGGCGTGCACCGTGAGAATTGTGACCTGGTCGATTTCATGGCACTATATAGTGGTTCTATCTTGTTGATATCCGTGTTTTCATCATGTGATAAAGTAATTGAGCTGTCGACCATGATAAATATCATGTTTAGGCTTTATGCCGGTACTGTTCGGACCCATAATGGTCGTTTCTTGCTGTCATCTTACTGATTTCATTAGTATTTCGTACTTAGTCATATTCATGCATTTCATATCATATCTCACTCTTTGTGGTTATTTGTTGATACATCATATCATTGTTCCCAGTCTAGTTTCACGACATTGTGAGCCCGTGAGTGAGACTGGAGAGATTGATGACTGAGTAAGGCTGAGATCCTGATTAAGAGTGATAGTTATGGGATTGGGTTGCACGCCGCATCGATTATACTGATTTATGATAGCGCTTGGGTTGAAGGAGCCCCTCCGGAGTTTGTACACACCCCCACGGGCTGGATTGGACCTACTCAGTACTGGGTGACTGTTGGTCAGTGATGTATATATTCCGGGATGGATCTTCCCTGGGCCGTTTGGCCATATACAGTACCGAGTGATTGAGCATTTGCGAGTGTGAGCCCATGAGGTTGTCGGTATGGTACTACACATATAGCATGTGCATTGGCATGTAGAAGTCGAGGAATTTTATGCTTTATATCGTTCAGACTTGATCTATTTTACTGTTGGAGTTATCTATTGAACATGAAAGCATACCTACGTTTCTGCACTATTATTTCTATATTATACTGTGATGGTTGAGTTTGTCACTCCTTTCATTCCAAAGGTTGGATTTGTTACTTACTGAGTTGGTTGTACTCACATGATACCCTGCACCTCGTGTGCAGATCCAGGTGTCTTCGGTCACGACGGTTGCTGATTGAGGAGACGTGATCTCGGAGACTATCAAGGTAGATGCATGGCGTTTGCAGGCCTTGACTCTCCTTTATTATTTTATCTGTATTTCAGTTCTTACTCTTAGACCTTGTAGTAGACTGTATTCTGTCGTAGATGTTCATGTACTCGGTGACACCCCGATTTTGGGATAAATTGTATCGTATTTCAGATTATTTCTACTTCAAAAAGGGTTTTTCTTAAATATTAATTTCTTCCATCTTTATTTTCAAAGTTTTTACTGTGTCGAGAGGTTGAGTAGTGCCTTGCCTAGTTCCACGATAGGCGCCATCACCACAGTTGGTTTTGGGTCGTGACACCAACACTCATACCGAATATATAAAATCAATCCAGAATAACCTCAATTTTTGCATACAAGTCCCAAATGACATAACGGAGCTACTCCAACTCTCAGAATCGCAATTCGAGCCCAATATCAACCAAGATAACTCCCGGTCAAACCTCTCAACCTTCCAAAGCTTCAGCTTTCCAATTTTCGTGGAAATGCTTCAATTACCCTACGGACCTCCAAATTCAAATCCGGACACATACCTAAGTCAAAAATTACCATAAGAAGCTATTGGAATTATCAAAATTCTATTTCGGAGTCATCTACACAAAAGTCAAAACTCTGGGCAACTCTTACCGCTTAAGCTTCTAAAACAAGGATCCTTCTTCCAAATCAATCCTCAATCATCCGAAATCTGAACTCAACCACACAAGCAAGTCATAATACTCAATACGAAGCTGCTCGAAACCTTAAGTCACTCTAATTCTCAATATGATCGGTCGGGTTATTACACCTTTTGTCTTTCAATAAGATTCCTTCCAATTAGGGATTACCTATTTTACGCAAAACGGAGACAAACTCGTCAAAAAACAGGAGAACTCTCTCCCAATAAGAGTGAGAAAGACTAGAAAAGTACAAAAATCAAATTATCGTTAAACCTATCTTGGATAGCATACTGCAGATCTATAAGAAACACTATTGCAATTCTAATTCATTATTGTCCATATTAAATTGACTTCTTTTGGTGCTTTATTCAGAAAATTGATATCGCCTACAAAAAGAATTGGAAAAACTATCAAATAGCATATTTGACTAGAACAAAGAAGTTGAAAGATATCAGTGTCGATGCTGATAGTTAATTTAGCATGTGCGATCAAATCAGTTACTTATGAATTGCGATTATCGGTCACTATTGCTGATATAATATTCAAGTTTTCAGTATAAACAAACATGAATAAGTGTATATGGCTCAATTTTGAAATTTATTCTCTACTTTTCTTTCTTTAACAAGTCGAGTAAGAAAAAAAATGTATAGTACAACAACATACAGATTAAGAAAAAAAAATACTACAGATTAGAAATAAATTTCGTATAAATTTGAAATAAATTTGATACATCTACAAAAGCATATAAACTAAAAATAAATTATATACAACTAATTATATAATATACAATTTTTTATAACTTATTTACAACTTTCATACATCATATTTACCCAGTTAAATACAACTACAACATCATACAATTTAATTATAATTTTCATACAAATTTTATACAATATGTCTTATGGATATATTTTGTAGAAGATTTGTATATATTTTGTATGTAGTGTGTTATTCTTCCTCTCTTAAATTTCAATCAAAATTTTCTCTTTTAATACAATTTTGAAACATATCAATAACTTTATGTAAAAAAAAAATAGTATTTATAACTTAAATACAAATTTCATACAACGATTCATACATTATATAACTATTTTTCAACTTTCATACAACATTCAGATAAAAAAATATATAACTCCAACATAATACAACTTAAATACAATTTACATACAATTATAATACAACATTAATACAATTTCGTAAGTATGTTGTATGTCATGTGTTCTTCTTATTTTTCTTCGAGCTTCAACCTGAAGTTTAGTCAAAATCAAGTCTAATCTTCACCAAACACCCTCAAAATTGAGATATAAACTCCAAATAATAGTCCCAATTATTTACAACAACACCCAATCCAAACAAATATAGTGGTTTTTGAAAACTCAAATTCGAATTCAAAACTTCAAAGCTTTTTAATGGCTGTCAGTGGTGGAGAGTAAAATACCTTCAAAATTTATTGATTGACAATTTTAATTTGAACACCGATTGTGCAACATGAAAGAAAACTGCTAAGTTAAAACTATATAGTAAAACAATTAAAATACATAGATAAATTCCATTAAAAATATGTACAACATGAAATGATAAAAAATAGAGAACATCAAAGGAAGGAAAATTGGGGAAAGAACACACACACACAGAGAGAGAGAGAGAGAGAGAGTAGGGATGAGAAATAATTGATTCCTTATTCAATTCCTAATGTAAAGGGATACTCATTTAAAACTAATTTGTATATAATTGGTAAACTATATAGGGCCATGTAATTAAGTTAAAAGTTGATTAGGGAGAGTAATAAAGTTTCATATGTAGCATAGGCAGGTAAAAATCTCATCTTTTAATTTTGAAGAATTAACCCAAAAAGTCATTCACTTAATTGCTTAAACATAAATTAGTTGGGGATGTATAATATATGTATAAATCATGTATAATATGTGTATAACTATAGATAATCAATTTATAATCTATGTATACTGACTAGAAAAAGTAAACGCTGAACCTGACCCCCTATTTGTGTAAAATTCCTTTAATTTTTCACACCCTATTTTGGGCTCGGGGTTACAGGGTGATCGACAGGAATGGCCCAATAAGAGACCATTCTTTAAATATTTTTCCTGTTTATTAATGTATTTAAAAAAAAAAGGATTTTTTCCTTCCTATACTATATATGAAACCTTATTACCAAAAATGTGTATATTTTTATAATTACCTGCCATGTTTATATTTTTTCTACAAAATTTATACCATTCATTAAATACCCAACATTAAGAGTTGATTACTTCCAAATTAAGCGCCTACAAATCTGGGAATAAATATTTGAATTGATTATAGCGACGTTAATATCTAATTTGAAATGGAAATCACGAATTAGACGTTATCTTCAATTTCAAATCAAATTATTCTGCAAAAACGTTGTTCGTCAATATTTTTTCATAATCAACAAACCAAAAAACCGACAAAAATTCAACAAATTCGAAATCAAAATGTAGCTACTCTTTTTTGCCATCTGCTCTGTTCTTCGACTTTTTTTTTCCAGACTTCACTCAAGTGTAGTGAGGGGAAGAAGAAGGAGCCGCTATGGCGGTCTGTCGCTGAGAGCTTTTAGAGGAGGACGGCCAACTTTTTTTTTTTTTTTTTTTTTTTTTTTTTTTTTTTTTTTTTTTTTTTTTTTTTTTTTTTTTCGCTAGGGTTACATGAGAAAAATCTGATTATAAAAGATGGGTCTCATCTCTGTATTTTTTGAGAAGAAGAAGGAATGGAGAAGAGGAAGAAAGGGGAGGGGAAAGCGGCGCTGGTCTTAGGAATTAGGGGGAGCTGATTAAAATTGTTATGTTACAAATTCTATGAAAGTCTGATTCTATGTTAATATCTATAAAATTCCTACATTTATCTACAAATAAACTACAAATCAGTTTACGTATTGTATAAAGTTGTATTGTTTTTAAGCGTATCTACAAAATTACTATATTTATACTACAATTAAACTACAATCTATCTGGTCTAAAAATGTTGACTACAAAATTTTCTCTTCAACTACAAAATTTCTACAAAAAAACTACAAATAAACTACAAATCCGTTTACGTATTGTATAAAGTTGCATTGTTTTTAAGCGTATCTACAAAATTACTATATTTATACTACAATTAAACTACAATCTATGTTGAAAAAAAATGTTGACTACAAAATTTTCTCTTCAACTACAAAATTTCTACAAAAAAACTACAAATAAACTACAAATCAGTTTAAGTATTGTATAAAAATGTATTGTTCCTAAGGGTATCTACAAAATTACTACATCTATACTACAATTAAACTACAATCTATGTTGGAAAAAAATGTTGACTACAAAATATTCTCTTCATCTACAAAATCTCTACAATAAAACTACAAATAAGCTACAAATCAGTTTAAGCATTGTATAAAGATGTATTGGTTTTAAGGGTATCTACAAAATTATTACATTTATACTACAATTAAACTGCAATCTATGTTGAAAAAAAAATGTTGACTACAAAATTTCTACAAAAAAAACTACAAATCAGTTTAAGGTTTCAGGGTGAAGCTTAGTCTTTAAAAGTTGAATCTTTGAATCAAAGTAAGAAGAAGGGGTAGGGGGTTGATTGGTTTCAGGGGTGATTTGAATTCGACAAGCACCAGAGAGTGAAAAAAGAGAGGATTTTGAACAAATCCATGAATTAGGAAAGCCGACTTGTAACCATGAAAACTCCGTTCAGGAGAAACAACAGAAAAAGAAAAAATCTGACAAGGAAGAGAAGAAAGAAAAGCAAAGGAGAAAAGAAAAACATGGGAGGAGGAACAAAAGCTTTTCCAGATTTAGGAAGTCATTGCCAACATTCTATTGTCGTGAGCTCGATTTTCTCCCCTTTACCTGCGATGCCTGTCAAAAGGTTTGCTTCTTTTTTACCCCTCACACTTTTTAGGATTTCGAATAGAAGAGGAAGAAAGGGGAGGGGAAAAAAGGCGCTGGTCTTAGGAATTAGGGGGAGAGAGAAACGTGGGATATATGAACACCTTTAACTAAAGAGTAAAAAACTGTCCATTAATTATACCCCTAAATTAATTATGGTATAGAATTGGTAATCTGGTATACTAAGTGTAATTAAGTCAAACCTTAAACATTTAGAGTAATAAGGTTTCCTATGTGGCATAGGAATGTAAAAATTTCTATAAAAAAAAAACCTCTAGTTCTACACGACTTATTGCTTGTCAGGGATTTCTTACTGAATTTTTAGATTATATGTTGCGTTTACTCTACCTAAATTGTTAATTGCTTATAAATTCTACTCAGTTTCATGATTTTGTGATTATTTAATTTTTCATCTAACTCTACCATATAGGTATGACATTGTATTATTTGCATTGAACCGATTTGTTACATTGTTCACAAACTCTACCCGATTGGAATAATTTTATGCTTGTTCAGTTGTTCACCACACTCTACCAGATTGACATGACTTTGCATTATCTGCAATCAACCAATTTGTTAAATTGTTCATCAAAATCCCCCTAATTGGAATAATTTGTCTGTATAGTTCAACTTTGAAATGGTAGTTCCAATTTCGATCATACCACCCCAATTCTACTACAAATGATCCCTAATTTAAAATAAAATCACAAAATATTAGGGATATAGTAGATATGCCCTAGATAATTTGGCAATATTTTTGCAAACGTTATTTCATATAATATAGATATTGATATTCTTTGTCATAGTTATTATTAATTGCATGATCAATTTGATAATGTCCTTGATTAAATTTTGAGACAAGTGATCATGATAGAGATCATGATAATGAGAGTTAAGTCTCTTACAATTTAATCTAATTTTGTTCTTGATCGCAGGATTATTAATTTAGACGTTAGTAATCCAGTTAGGTTAATATTTATGTGATTGCCTTTATAAGATAAATATTAGTTGATCTCATTAGCTAATTCACATAGATAGATGATGTGTATAGTTTATGATCATTGAACTGACTCATTGGATAATTTCTAATGATTAGAATTACCATAAACTGTCAATAGAATATTATCTTGAAGAATATGACGTAAGAGTTTCCTTTGACATGAGATCGTCATAGTAATTGACAAGTTATTTATTGTGCTTTGATACTAGATACCTATGGCCCTAGGGCAATATTTGAAAGGATATTAGGTATGATTAAATACTTGTAGAATTAGTGATTGATCAAGATAGGATCTGTCGACTCTTGGTAATGAGTTTAAGCTATTTGTTGTCATGAATTGTAAACGACCAAACTAAGACCTAGTTGTCACGACCCACCCAAATTTCCCCTTTGTTGGGTATCGTCATGGCACCTAGTCTAAAGGACTAGGTAAGCCTAACATTCATGGTATAGCAACAATAATAAATAAAATCTAATATTTTATGAAAAAGAGTTCTATATACAAAGAGCATATCCCCAAAAGCCGGTAGTACAAGTCATAAGCTCTACAGAGTTTCCTACAACTTCTAAATACAACTGTTTGGAAGTAAGTAAAAACAGTGTAAATGCAAAATAGGAAGGTGACACCGAAGCCTACTAACGCAGCAACAGGTTACCTTGAGTCTCTTCAGCTAGGATCCGCACAACTACTAACGATCAATACCTGGATCTGCATAAAAATGTGCAGAAGTATAGTATGAGCACACCACAGTGGTGCCCAGTAAGTATCAAGACTAACCTCAGTGAAGTAGTGACGGTGACTAGTCGAGACAGCCACTGGTTTAATAAACTGAACAAGCATAAGTACAGAAAATAATGGAAGCATAACCTCTATCCATTATCTACACAATATGGCTAATAACAGAACGACTACAAAAAGGAAGGAAAAACAGTAAACAACAACGTATCACCAAAATAATACACTGAAGGATGGACGGGAACACAACCTAAGTCCGGAAATCACAATACAATAAGGGCAAGTAGTAACTCAACACTGCATCAGTCTCCACATCAGGCCTTATCCACAAATCCCAATAAATTTGTCAAAATCTTCGAGTGTAAACTTTCACCCGCAAAATTTTATATTGAAAGCTTTAAGGTAAAAATCCTTTTCAATACAAAATTCTTTTGAAATATACTTTCCCAAGAAATGTCTCTCAAACATAGTTTTCTTCAAGATAAATACTTTTCAAATATACTTTTTGAAAGAAAATGTCCTTCAAACATAGTTTTTCTTCAACACAAACGCTTTCCAAATATACTATTCCAAAGAATTGTACTTCAACATACTTTTATTCAAGATAAATATTTCTCATATATACTTTTCCAAAGAAATATACTTCAAACATAGTTTTATCCAAGATAAATGACTTTCCAAATACATGTTTTTCAAACATAGTTTCTTTAATAAGATATATCGAGATCCCGTCCCGTAGTTCCGAATTTATCATACAATACAGAGGATCTTCCGGAATATGTACGTAGTCCCAAAATAATATGCAGTGCTGGGAGATCTCTCGGAATACGTCCGTAGTCCCAAAACTAAATATACAGTACAGGAGGATCTCCCGGAATACGTTCGTAGTCCCAATTTAAATATGCAATACATGGGGATCTCCTGGAATACGTCCGTAGTCCCAATTTAAATATGCAGTACAGGAGAATCTCCCGGAATACGTCCCTAGTCCCAATTTAAATATGCAGTACAGGGGGATCTCCCGAAATATGTCCGTAATCTCAATTTAAATATGCAGCGCGACCAACAAAAGGCAAGAATTATAGCGCGGCAAAAAACTCGTACATCACCACAACAAGTACAATTTACAAAGAAACAATGACAATAAGGCGAGTAAATCAATACAAGAACTTCAAATCACAAAGAAACAGTAGAACTCGTTCACAAGGAATAATTAAGGTAAAGAATGCTAAGTGTAAAGAGGACATCTTAACCAGGGAAAACAAGACGTAACAAGGAATCCACAATATTCAAGTCAACAATAAGAAGCCAATACATGTCAAATAATTCTATGTAAAGACAAGTCGACTAAGATATAAGTTATCTAAACTCTTATGAAGTTGAGCAATTATGACAGATATTCAACAATTCAAATAATGGTAAGCATCAGAAGACGATCGTAACTTTAATTAAGGCTAAACAATTATAGGATGAGATAATACTAAATTCAATTAAATAAGCAGTTTATGATAAATATAGCATGACAGAAGAAGAGGTAAAACCTTCAATTAAGTCAATTAAGAGTCAAATAGGCAATTAAGTGAATCTAAAAGCAAGTAATTCTAATTTAAGCAGGTAGAAATGAAACTACTAATCAGGAACTCAGTCTTAACAAATACAACTTCATATACAAGAAATATAAGGACCTAAGAACCCTAAAAGGCCAACCTTCTACAAATAAGTTCGAGCACGCACTCGTCACCTCGCGTACACGAACTACAATTAACATAGAAGACTCAAATCCTAAGGGGTAGTTCTCCCACACAAGGTTAGACAAGCTACTTACCTCAAAGAAGACAATCCCGTACTCTAAGATGAACTCCTCAGGTAAAAAGACCTCCGGACGGCTCAAATCTTTAATTAGCTTTCCCAATATTTAAGGAACAATCCAACAAGCTTACACGACAATTGATAAAATAAGCACTGAATCAGAAACCATGACCGAGACTCCGACAACTACGAACTCGACGGACGGAACTCTAGTGAAACTTCACTGTAGCGGCAGTTTTGGAGTCATTTTGAAGGGGGTTTTACCTTATTTTTGAGCTGGTGTTTTGCTGGTTTTAAGAGCCGGAGTTTGGTGCATTTTTACTGGTTTTCGGAGCTGCTTTGAGATGATTTTCGGTGGAACAAAGGGGGTTGGTTTTAGAGTGGTTTCATGGCTAAAAAGCTGCTGATTTTAGGGGTATTTTAATAGTGGTTGTTAGGTGGAGTTTGATTGGAGGAAATTGACTGATTTAATGGAGGAAAGTATTATTTGGAAAGGAAGAGGAATTCTGATTTTTTCCTTTAAGCCGATGCGTCTCTTACGGAGAAAAAGACAATCGCCTCTTTTTTTTTTTTTTTTTTTTTTTTTTTTTTTTTTTTTTTCCGATTCAGTGCTCTTGACAGTGAATTCGGGGATTGGTTTCTATGGAACAGATTTAGAAGCACCCATATTTTATATGTCTACTAGGTAAAATGGATTTAGGAATGGACAAAAATGACATGGTAATAAAGAGAGTAAATTCAAATGTCAACAGCTTTTTGCTAAAAGGATTGAAAATTGGTATCTTATATATGGATTTCTTGAATGTGAATGCGGTTGGGAGTTGGGGTGGGTGTGCGACCGTTTCTCGTTTTTCTGAAGTTGCTAGGTCCCTTTTTTTCCCTCATTCGATGTCCAAATCTGGACGCATGCCTGAATCAAAATTCACCATACGAAGCTGTTGACATCAGTCAAAATTCATTCCGGAGCCATTTACACAAAAGTTAAATTCCACTCAAATCATTTAAGCTTCCAAAACTAGAATGCTTCTTCCAATTTGACTCTGAATCATCCGGTAACTGACTTCGACCATACACGCAGGTCGATATACACAATGTGAAGCTGCTCAAGGCCTTATGCCGCCGAACAAAGCTTAAATTCTCAAAACGACCTGCGAGGTCGTTACACTAGTCCAGGGGGATTGAATGAAAGAAGAAAAACATATTCTTAGGTCATTTAATAATCGATTATATTTTACATGAACACATAGTTGATTGCCTATTAGAATTTGACAGTTGAACCATATCCTAGGGTGACTCAGAGTTATAAGGATGTAACGACCCCGGTCGGTCCTTTTAAGAACTAGCATCCCGTTCGGTAGCTTAAAGTCTGTAGAAGCTTCGTATTATGTGTTATGACTTGCGTGTGTAGCCAAGTTTGATTTTCCGATGATTCGAGATCGATTTGGAAGAGGGATTCTTGTTTTAGAAGCTTAAATTGTAAAAGTTGACCGAAATTTGACTTTTGTGTGGACGACTATGAAATGGTGTTTCCATGATTCCAATAGCTTCATGTGGTGATTTTGGACTTAGGCGTGCGTTCGTATTCAAATTTGGAGGTCCGTATGATAATATGAAGCATTTCGGCGAAAATTGAAAAATTGAAGTTTTGGAAGGTTGAGAGGTTTGACCAAGAGTTGACTTTGTTGATGTCAGGCTCAGATTCCGATTCTGAGAGTTCTACTAGCTCTGTTATGTCATTTGGAACTTGAGTGCAAAATTTGACGTAATTTCGGGTTGATTTGGTATGTTTCGGCACGAATTTTTAAAGTTGGAAGATTTGGAATTTCATAAGTTTGATTCGAGGTGCGATTCATAGTTCCGTCATTTTTTGATGTTATTTGAGGCCTCGAGTAGGTCCTCATTATGTAATAAGACCTATTGGTATATTGGACGGGGTCTCGAGTGGCTCGGGTGAGTTTCAGATTGTTTTGGGTTATTTTTTGGTAAGACTGTTTGGCAGGGCTTCTGGTGTGACCGCGCCTGCGGAGCCATAGGCACAGGTGCGAAGCCACAATAGAGGCAGTGGCTTCATAGAAGCGAGAAAGGTTGAGATTTGGGGGTCTTTGCAAATGCAGTCATGTTGCTGAAAAAACGGAACTGTACCTGCTGAAGATGGAGAGCAGAAGCGCACGCAGAGCTTCCGCAGAAGAGGATTATTTGACGCGCAAGAGAATGTCGCAAAAGCGACCAATTGTCCGCAAATGCGGAATGTGCTAGGCTGAGAGGTTATATTCGAGGGTTTGCCATTTTTCCATATTTTGAGTTATAGACCTCGATTTTGGGAGATTGTTCGTGGGTTATTCAAGCAATTCATTAGGGTAAGTGTTTTTTACCCGAATCTTATTATATTTCATGAATCCATTGTTATCTTCATCATTTAATTAGTGAATTAAGTTGGAATTTGGGGAAAATTTGTAAAAATCTTTCAAAATATAAAATGATGATTTGAAGGACGAATTGATGTTGGAAATTGATAAATTTGGTATGGTTGAACTCGTATCGTAATGGGTGTTCGAGTTTTGTGAATTTTATCGAGTTCCGAGGTGTGGGTCCAGGGGTTGAATTTTGGGTTGACTCTTTAGTTCTTGTTAAAGATTGAAGATTTATTATCCGGAATTATTTCCTGTGAATTTATTTATGATTTGAAGTTATTTTGGCTAGATTTGAGCCGTTTGGAGGTTGTTTCACTCGAGAAGGTCATTTTAGAGTAACAATGTAGCTTTTTAAGGTAAGTATCTTATCTAACCTTGTGTGGGGGAACTACACCTTAGGATCTGAGGCTTGGTGCTAATTGTGTCATGTGAAGGCTGTGTACGCAAGGTGACGAGTACGTGCTCGTGCTTATTTGTGGAAATTTGACCATTTAGGGCCCTTAGGTTTCTTATGTCCATTGAATATGAAGTTAATTTGTCATGTTAAATTCCACATTTACTAAATTCACCTTACGTGTCTTATTTGGAATTGATTGCTTGATGTTCTATCCTTATTTCCGATTAAACTCTTATGTTCCTTAACTGAAGTTGTTGCCTATTTTATTGCCATGCTATCCTTTCCGTAATTGTTTATCCTTGATTGACGTTATTATTATCTTTTCCGTAATTGACTATCATCAGTTGAAGTTACTATTATCTTTCCCATAATTTGCTTATCCTTAATTGAATTTGTTGTATCTCTTCCATAATTGCTCAACCCTAAATTATGTTTTTTATCCCTTATCATTGTTGACTATCCTTACTTCGAATCATTGATTCATGTTATCCCTCTTATCGTTGAATTGTACTTTTGTGGAATCATTGCTCCACTTTATATCTTCCTTGTTGAGCTATTCTTGTTGAGACCATTATTCACTGTTGTGTCTTTCTTTGTGAGCTCATTTCTTCTATTTCTTTGTATTCTGAATTTCCTAAGTTGATTCACTTGCCGTATTCTCGTATTATTGTTGTTGATGATGTTGTATTCTGTGTTGTTGATCCAAGAGCTATACATGGTTGTGATGTTGAAACTGTTTTGAGGAAATATTGTGGTATGTGGTCACATATCGTGAAAGGCATTTATTTGAGTTTTTATGTTTTGGCACACATGTTATTGTTGATAGTATTGCTATGTTGTTGCACGAGGTTTTTGTCGTGCTGTTGTTATGTGTTTGCACAAGGTTTCTGCCGTGCTGTTGTTATAATTGATACGCATGTGGTAGTATAAGTTCTAGGTTATAAAACCCATGCGGTGAGATAAGGTCGGTTAGAAACGCGGGGCTAGTAGGGGAACTACGAGAAGCCATGTGGTGTGCTAAGGTGGTCTAAAAGGCGGGATGTTATTTCAGGAAAAATGCTTTTTAAACCTAAATGTAAAGGCCCTCGCGGTGATATAAGGAAATTTTGTGATTCATTTTATGATTTGAGACTACGAAGCGGTACCTCGGTATCTTGTTGTCATTTCCCTATTATTTTGTACTTGTCTTTGATTGCTGTCTCCTTAGCATGCTATTAATTTTCTTCCTCCATATTGCACTATTTTCTTAGTTCTATGTAGCTAATCTTGTTGTGCTAGTCGTTGCTTCAACTTCATTGCTACCTTTATTACACTGTACATTTCGTGGTGATCGTTTCTTATGTGCCATTCATTGTCTCTACTTGTTGACTTGAATTGTGGTAGAACACTTGCACAAGCATACACATATATAAATCACCCATATCGGTTTTAGAAGATGAATCCCGATGTTATTTTCCATTTACATGCACTCTCGTCTACTTGCCTTCTGTAACGACCCGACCGATTATTTTGAGCTCTAGCGTGTCGTTCAACGGTTTGAAGTCGTGAGCACCTCCATTTCAGGTATTATGACTTGTAGGTGTGGTCGGAATTGAATTCCGGAAAGTTTAGAGTTGATTTGGAAAGAAAATTCTCATTTCAGAAGCCTTAAGTTGGAAGAATCAACTAAGATTGGAATTTTGAGGAAACAACCTCCGAATCAGGATTTGAAGGTTCCTACAGGTTCGTATGATGATTTCGGACTTGGGCGTATGTCCGGATCGGGCTTTAGATAACCCAGGAGCGTTTCGATGCATATTGTGGAAGTCAGCATTTTTGAAGGAATTTCCTAAGTTTGGCTTGAAGTGCATTTCAGTGATGTTGATGTCTGGTTGGGATTCCGAGTCTGGGAATAGCTTCGTATGGTGATTCTGGAGTTGAGAGCGCGATCGGAAGTGAATTCGGATGTCCAGGGGTCATTTTGAAGTGATTTGGCTAAAGATAGAAATTTGAAGGTTTTTGAGAAATCCGACCGGAAGTGGAAATTTTAATATCGAGGTCGGAATGCGATTCCAGAAGTTGGAGCAGATCCGTAATGTCGAATATGACTTGTGTGCAAAATTTAGGGTCAATCGAATGTGATTTGATAGGTTTCGGCATCAGATGTAGAAGTTGGAAATTTCTAAGTTCATAAAGTTGGGATGGGTGCGATTCGTGGTTTCGATGTTGTTTGATGTGATTTGAGGCCTCGAGTGGGTGACTCTCAATAGCGGTCCTAGTGAGTTCAAAAGTTAAGCATGCGGCGTTTAAGGGTTTCAGGCAGTAGTATGATCGATAATCGAGCTTTTGCAGAGTAATTTCTGAGAAAAAGGAAGATGGTTGGAATGTTCTATGATATGTTTCAGCGTGCATGATAGTATTGGAGGAGTGAGAGAAATAAACTCTGGATTGTAGAAGGATTATCGGGAGGCTATGAGACGGGTTGCGGGATTTAGGCAGCATAGTCTCGTGAATCAAGGTCACTCTGGATGAGTGAAGGTTGAGTTTGGTATGAGTTGAAGGAAGTTGCTATTGTTCCTGAGGCAATTGAAGATGATTAATGGAAAATAGATTGATTAGCCATGGTTGAAATGGCACATTTACGGCAGTGATCAGTTCCTTCGATATGATTAAGTTATGTATGTGGTTTGTGCCGGTATGTCGGCCGTCGTAATGGATTTCATGTGGGAGCATTTGAGTGCGATGGCCTGTCAGATGTAGGCGGATCCCGGAAGGGTTATGGTGGTATAGGCTACTACTTAAGGATTTGCATGTTGGGTGATTGTGGGAATTCACTCGTGTGTTGAGATGATACTCTTGAATTGATTTAAGTAAAGGGTTTCTATATGATGAAGTGTTCACCCTATTGGTGGTTCAGAAGTTATGATGGAATTCTTGCGCTACCTCATATTGGCATGTTAGGTGCGGTAAGCAGTATGTAACTGGGAATGAGAATCAAGATTGCAATTCGGTGTTGAAAAGGACGTCATGAGCTCGGATGAGCAAGAAAAAGTGATTTGTACGTTCAGAGTAAGCTAGTATTATCTTCAATGTCACCCGAGAACAATATTCGGTGAAAGAGGCTTTGTACCCTGGTCATGGGTTCTTGATTTGCGTTGCATCATTAGTGTGGTCGGTGGTATAGATGTGCAACCTTGTTTCCTTGTGTGGAAGGTCGTGGAAGCATGACCGCGGGAAGATTGTATAAGTGTGACATGTAGTCACCTGATTGGTTGAAGATTCAGACCAAGTATAAGGAAGTGCAACATTGCTTAATTGAGAATTTATGCCTGGAAGGCATTCAGTTCATTTGGTTGTGGATTGTGGGGTGTTTGTCCCGGCTGTGATGGTTGTTCTCGCGTATTATGAGAGGAGGTGGTTTAATGTGGACCTAGGTAAAGCTATTAGCTTAGTTTCGTGCGAGCAAGGTAGACTCGATGTTTGTGGACGGATTTAAATATGATTATGGGCTCTATGAGCCTGGCATGTTCATTCCAGTAGAGCGCCTTTTCATAGAAAGGTATTAGAACAACAGATGTTGTTCTATCTTCGTCAAATTCATGCGATCTTATGATTGTGCCGTGTGAGTTGTGAAATGGCTCGATAATTTCCTATGTGTTGAGGTCCCGCGTAGTGGGGATGTTTTGTGGGCAGGATAGCTCTTGAGATCCAGAGTGTGTGTATATATATATCGCACCTCAGTTGTGCTTGAGTTTTGTAGCATGCGTCTTTATCAGACTCCCCAGGATGGTATTATGCACTTAGCTTGCTTATGATCGATATTCAGTAATTTGTAATAGTGAGCAAATCAACTTCGTATATATATATCTTCTTATGTAAATTTTATAGGTGGATCGGGTGGCACGTCGCCACAGGTATGTTATTCGGATCGAGTTGCACGCCGCAACAGTGTAATGATGAGTCCTATATTTATTCTTTCTTATGTTCTACTTCCTATTTTTCTGAGAAAAGTTCATATTAGTTGGGTGAGTTGAATAGTCCCTTCCTGAGTGGTTTCTTATTATCATGTTCGAGTTATGGCCTATTGGCGCGATGCGGTATCATGTGAGGCTGTTGGTCATATTTGGGGTGATTTGTTGTCTGAGCAGTTCATACTAGGTGAGACGATATTTTCGGATCAGGGATCAGTGCGATAAGGTTATGTGAAGTGTATATTGAAGGACATATACCATTACTTAGGTTCATAATGAGGTGATGATTCTAGTCAAGATGAGATATTCAATGATTTGTTAACTCTG
>MDKJ01080537.1:0-28353 GCA_005239525.1 Nicotiana knightiana | reverse complement strand
ATGCGCATAAAATGTAAGGTATATCACATGTTAAACTATGCAATTTAGTCTCGCATCAATATGGACCCTTTTTACGGACAGTGCCTCGAAAGCAAAGGTGTTCGGAACCATCATCGTGTTGAAACCACCTACGGGGAGTGTAATTAGGCAATCTATTAGAACTGTGAAATCGACTAACAATGAGGCCGAGTATGAGGCCATTATTGCAGGTCTCAAATTGGCTAAAAGCCTTGGGGCCGAGGTGATCGAATCCAAGTGCGGCTCCTTCCTTGTGGTCTCCTTCCTTGTGGTAAATCAAGTCAATGGAACGTTCGCAGTAAAAGAGGAACAGATGCGAAGGTACTTAGACAAATTACAGGTAACACTGCATCGATTCAGGGAATCGACCCTGCAACACGTGCCTCGAGAAGAACAGTGAGGTCGATGCTCTGCCTAACCTGGGGTTGTCGATTGATGTTGATGAGTTCAGCTCAGGGACAGTAGTACAACTCATGAAATTGGTGATGAAGGCCACACCGAAGTAAACTCCACGAGTTTAACTTGGGATTGTAGGAACAAGTACATAGATTACTTGAATGGAAAATTTCCCTCGAATCCCAAAGAATAGAGAGCTCTGCATACCAAGGTTGCAAGATTTAGCTTGGTCTAAGGGACATTGTTCAAGATAAGGTTCGATGGTCAACTAGCCAGGTTCTTGGGGCCGTTAGATACCGAATACTCCTTGAGAGAAGTTCATGAAAGCACTTGCGGGAACCATTTGGGGGCGGAATCTTTGGTTCGCAAATTAATTAGGGCCAGCTATTACTGGACCGAAATGGAGAAGGATGCGAAGGACATCGTACAAAAATGCGACAACTGTCTGAGGCACACACCGATGATCCATCAACTGGGAGAGTTACTCACTCGGTCTTGTCCCTATGGCTATTTAAGAAATGGGGGATGGACATCGTCGGTCCCTTGTCGTGGGCACCCGGTAAGGCTCAATTCATACTATTCATGACTGGTTATTTTTCTTGGTCGAAGCTCAAGCGTTCGAGAAAGTCTGAGGAAAAGACGTCATTGAATTCATCTAGGACCACATAATATGTCGATTCGGGAAAGGTTCGTACAAACTCGAAGCAGGAAATAGTGTGCAGCTACCGAACAACTACAAAGTGGCACACTTAAAGCGGTACTAGTGCTAAGGTATGAACCTAGTTACTCTCTCACCATGTTACAAAATGGACTAACATTTTCAAGTAAACGACCAAGGATGGATATGGATGTTAGGTCTGAAAGCACGCATTATACTCTTTTTCCCTTGAACCGTTTTTGTCCCGAAATGGGTTTTTCGGCAAGGTTTTTAATGAGGCAGCAGTAAAATATGCTAACTTAGATTTGAAGGCCGATCTCAAACCAGATTCAATGGGAATACATTTTGCATCAACAATATCCGAGACCTATCAAGCTCAACCTCGAATACTGAGGGACATTACCCTCAGATTAAGGCTGCTTTTAGCGAGGAAAAATCTAGCAAGGAAAAAAGAAAAATTGTATGCTAGAAGCTAAAGATGGGTGGTTAGGATTAATTGTAAGGGCCAAACGATCGTGTGAACCGTTCCCATGTAGTCCACTTTAGCCATAAAGCTTTTATAGATTTTCGATCATGAACTTTACAAACAGAAATGAAAGAAAGTTTCACCTTGCTATTACACATTTTCTTGCCTCTTAGATTCTAGATCCTAAGAGCCCACGGGCTACACCTATTCAGGTACTATCGAGCCCAAGGGCTACCCCTATTCGGGGACTATCGGCCCTAGGGATACCCCTATTTGGGAACTATCGAGCCCAAGGGCTACCCTTACTCGGGGGCTGTTGTCCGAAAAAAGTTCAGACAAATCGGGCTACTTAATCTAGGAGGCACTGATAAGCGTGGATTTTGACCAGTTGTTAGCACCTTTTTGCTTCTGTTTTAGTATGAAAGTATTGACTTATGTTCCAAAAACTAATGAAAGTATGTACATTGCAGGAATGTTGGAAACTTGGGCTCTAATGTAGAAACCCAACTCAAAAATGAGTGTTTTGACTCATTAGGCAAGAAGGGGCGCAAAGCTTAAGAAGTGCGGTCCACAGAGGTATTTCTGCGGCCGCAAAAGAAAGTGCGGACTGTAGAATTCCCTCTACGGCTGCTGAACAAATGAAGAAGCCCAGCAGAGTTTTAGCTAATGTGCAGACCGCACATGAATTGTGCGGCCGCAAAATAAGGTTTGTACTGGTAAAGAATCTAAAATTCAGAGAGTGTGCAAATGACCAAGACTTGAAGCCTTGCCTAAAGTGTAGATCTCACAAGAATTGTGCGGCCACAAAAGCTACATTACAGTCGCAGATCAAATTGTGCGGCTGCAGATTCCAAGTCCATGCAAGCTGAAGCAATCTGTGGATCGCACATGGAATTGTGCGGCTGCAGAACGTCTCGAGGGGCACTTTTGTCAATGAATTTTGGGCCACTATAAATAGACGAGTGTTGATATCCAATTTTTCCCATATATATTTTATAAATACATATATACTTTCAAAATAGTGCATGAGCATCAACTATCGTTTTTCCATAATTTTTCATAATTTTAATCAATTTATTCCGGCATTGTTATTATCTAAATAATTATTAATAATGATTTATTACTTAAATTTCTTCATTTATATTCATATTAATCTTTAAATATTTTATGTATAATTATATTTGCACCTTTAGGCTATAATTACATTGCAATATTTCGCAATAATAGCCACATATATGCATAATTACCTTATTTACAAATAAAATGACCTTTTATATTTTTATAATGTTAAGTAATTATTTCAAATTATTTTCATGCACAAATGACATTTTTATTATTTATAATTATTTTTATAAATTATTTTATTAATTTAATTAGGTATTTAAAATCTAGCCCCTTTTTAATTAATTCCGGACCTAGCCTAACCCATTACCCCAGCCCAATACACTAACCCCACTACCCAAATGCCCATACCCGTCCAAATTAACCCACCCAGCCTAAAAATCTAATCGCAACCGTTGATCTCTCGAGATCAACGATTCACAAACATCCAACCACTTTTAATTATATCAAACACCCCTAACCCTAATTCATTCCCACCAAACGTCACCCTCAAATACTCTCGTCTCCCTCTTCTCTATTCTCAAACCCTAACCCGCTGTCACACATTTCCCCTTTGAATCCTACCAGGAATGGAATCATTCCTCGATTATTTACCATATCTGGTCTTACCCCTTTAACAACTACTCGTTTTGATATTACATGACTAACTTGCCTCAAATGGAAAGTTGATCTCGATATATTCGAACTAGATGTGGTTCAAAATCTCTTATATGTTGGTTATTTCCGTCTGGGTTCATGTTAATCTCTGTGAGTACGAATATTTTCGTATCTTGTACCGATTCGTACCTAACCTAAAGTTAGGGTTTTCAGGTGTTTGATTCGAACCATATTTTGTTAAACTTCTGTTTGTTTTTATGTTATTCTCTATCTATATTTACTTTTCTACTCATAAATCTGCCTATTTTCCGTTAAATCTTCTACTTACCTAAACTAGGGTTTTAACCTTCTTTAATCGAACCGGATTTGGTTCAAAACTTATTTTTTCTTTAATAATTCTCCATCTATACGCTTTTATTGAAATAGACGATGCCTTTCCTTTATTGCTTTACCAATTTGTGTTTACCTAAAATTAATATTTTTCAGATCTTAGTTCAACCAAATATAGGTCGATTCTGTTATCTTTAAAACTACTGTCTAGGTTCATTATGTGATTATTGTGCTGATTTTATTGTTTACCTTTTTGTATATCCTCTTGTCTACCTTATATACCTTGTTTTCTCCGCTGATTTTATGGTTTGCCCCACAATTAGGGCTTTGAAATCTTCTACTGATTTCTGTTTACTCTTTCCTTTCTCGTATGATGTTGATGTTTCCTTATTTACATTCAACCTACCATTCCTCCATTATTTTCTTACCTTATTTGCTTTGAGACTGCCTGTTAATTGATGCTTTCCTTATTTTGAGTGGTACTCGCCTGATTACATGCTGTTATGGCTGTTAATTGATAAACCCCGACTTTAATTGATTCTGAGAATTATTTTCATCCTTTAGTTGTGTATGATTGACTTATGACCTTATTTGTCTGCTTAATTCAGTGCTATTTAAACCATTCTCCCTCTCCCTTTTAACAAGAATCGAACTCTCATACTCTCTAAAAAACTTAAGCTCTCTTGTTCTGATTCTGTGCTAATTGTCTCTGGTTTTGGCTGGCTGAAAGCCAAGGCCACATTTATCATTTCTTCATCGTGGAAATACGTGACAACATGATATTTTCTGCTGTATAAATTATGCTCAACATCATATTCCATTCGTACGTAATTAATACCTTAGCAACGCTTGATGAGTGTTTGCGCTCTTCCTATATCACCCTTTTTGAATTTGGAAAGGCTTATTTGCGGTAAAACTAGTCGATCAGCGGTGCAGTCGACAGTTCCGTGCCTTTCCCCCTCAAGTTGTCCGCTTGAGGGTACCAGTCTAGACCTCTATAGAAACCTTACTCTGATTATAATTGTACATGCATCATGGTCAAACCTAGAATGGGTTAATATGTTGTCCATATAATAACCCTTTAAGAAAAGCCTTGTCCAAAGTCCACCGAGGTTTCCATAATCCCAACGGACGCAACCACGATCTGTGCATTAATATTGGAGAAATAAGTGCCAATATGCTAATCATTAATGTATAAATAGTCAAATCTAGATGGGGAAAGGGTCTAACCTTATTTGTTTTTGCAGAAAATGAGGCACGAAGTCCCAGGTGAGGCATAGTTCGTAAGATACCACCACTGTTGCTAGATTGGTGGGAAGACCTTCCGTCAAGCGATAAAAACCATGTGAAAAGAGTCCTTGGAAACCTACCTTCCTTATTATATATCCAACCAAACAACGTGTTGATTGAGGCTGCCACTATGTTCTGGGAAAAAACTCTTGAGCTTAGGAAAAAACTCATTGAATTTCTTATAGCTAACATAGATTGTTTTGCTTGGTCCCATCTTGACATGATAGGATCGCGCCGGAAATAAACACTCACAAGCTGAGCTTGGACCTGAGTTCCATCTGGTTAAGAAGAAAAGGAGACAACAAACCAAGGTCAAACGCACATTCATCAAGGACGAGGTATTTAAAATCCTTAAAATAGGATCCATTTGGGAAGTTAAGTACCCAAATTGGTTAGCCAACGTAGTGATAGTACGTAAAAAAGGAAATAAGCTAAGAATGTGTGTAGATTATAAAGATATGAACAAGGCATGCCCTAAGGATTCTTTTCCTTTGCCTAACATAGACCGAATGATCGACACGACGGTCGGGCACGAAATACTCAGTTTTCTCGATGCCTATTCCGGGTATAACCAAATTCGGATGGACCCGGACAAACAAGAAAAAACTTCCTTCATCACTAAATTCGGCACCTATTGTTGTCACGTAATGCTATTCAAATTAAAGAACATCGGTGCCACCTATCAACGCCTAGTAAACCGGATGTTCGAAGAACAAATAGTAAAATCAATAGAAGTTTATATTGACGACATGTTAGTCAAGTCCCTGCGAGCAGAGGACTATTTGAAACATTTACAGGAAACCCTCGACATACTGAAGAAATACAATATAAAGATGAACCTGAAAAAGCACGCATTTGGGGTCAGGTCCGAAAAATTTCTCGGGTTCATGGTATCCAATCAAGGGATCGAGATCAATCCCGACAATATCAAAGCCATAGAAGATATCACCGTGGTGGACAACGTCAAGGCCGTTCAGAGGCTGACCGGGCATATATCCTCCCTATGTCTGTTCATATCGAGGTCCTCGGACAAAAGCCATCGGTTCTTCTCACTGTTAAAGAAGAAGAATAACTGTTCCTGGACCCCGGAATGCCAACAAGCTTTGGATGAACTCAAGTGGTACCTCTCGAGTCCTCCCCTGCTCCACACTCTGAAGGCGGATGAACAGTTGTAGCTTTACTTGGCGGTTTCCAAGGTGGCGGTAAGTGGAGTATTAATCCAGGAAGAGGAAGGTACGCAATTCCCTATTTACTATGTTAGTAGAACTCTAGGCGAGGCCGGAACAAGGTATCCTCACCTGAAAAAATTGGCGCTTGCTTTTCTAAGCGCCTCCAGAAAGTTAAAATCGTACTTTTAATGTCACCCCATATGTGTCGTAACCTCTTACCCACTGAGGAACATCATGCACAAGCCGAGCTCTTGAGCGGGCCATCAAAATCAGCAGGTACGATATCAGGTATCGACCCCGAACCTCCATTAAATCTCAAATTTTGGCAGACTTCATGGCCGACTTTACACCGGCCTTAATACTTGAAGTTGAAATGGAAGTATTGTTAACCTCGAGACTGCCTCGGGAATATGGACCCTTTTTACGGACGGTTCCTTGAAAGAAAAGGTGTCCGGACTCATCATCGTGTTGAAACCACCTACGAGGAGTGTAATTAGGCAATCTATTAGAACTTTGAAATCGACTAACAATGAGGCCGAGTATGAGGCCATTATTGCAGGTCTCAAATTGGCTAAAAGCCTTGGGGCCGAGGTGATCGAATCCAAGTGCGGCTCCTTCCTTGTGGTCTCCTTCCTTGTGGTAAATCAAGTCAATGGAACGTTCGCAGTAAAAGAGGAACAAATGCGAAGGTTCTTAGACAAATTACAGGTAACGCTGCATTGATTTGGGGAATCGACCCTGCAACACGTGCCTCGAGAAGAACAGTGAGGTCGATGCTCTGCCTAACCTGGGGTTGTCGATTGATGTCGATGAGTTCAGCTCAGGGACAGTAGTACAACTCATGAAATTGGTGATGAAGGCCACACCAAAGTAAACTCCACGAGTTTAACTTGGGATTGGAGGAACAAGTACATAGATTGCTTGAATGGAAAATTGCCCTCGAATCCCAAAGAATAGAGAGCTCTGCATACCAAGGTTGCCAGATTTAGCTTGGTCGAAGGGACATTGTTCAAGATAAGGTTCGATGGTCAACTAGCCAGGTGCTTGGTGCCGTTATATCGAATACTCCTTGAGAGAAGTTCATGAAGGCACTTGCGGGAACCATTTGGGGGCGGAATCTTTAGTTCAAAAATTAATTAGGGCCAGCTATTACTGGACCGAAATGGAGAAGGATGCGAAGGACATCGTACGAAAATGCGACAACTGTCTGAGACGCACACCGATGATCCATCAACCAGGAGAGTTACTCACTCGGTCTTGTCCCTATGGCTATTTAAGAAATGGGGGATGGACATCGTCGGTCCCCTGTCGTGGGCACCCGGTAAGGCTCAATTCATACTATTCATGACTGGTTATTTTTCTTGGTCGAAGCTCAAGCGTTCGAGAAATTCTGAGGAAAAGAAGTCATTGACTTCATCTAGGACCACATAATATGTCGATTCAGGAAAGGCTCGTACAAACTCGAAGCTGGAAACAGTGTGCAGCTACCGAACAACTGCAAAGTGGCACACTTAAAGCGGTACGATATCTAAGGTACGAACCTAGTTACTCTCTAATCATGTTACAAAATGGACTAACATTTTCAAGTAAATGACCAAGGATGGATATAGATGTTAGGTCTGAAAGCACGCGTATACTCTTTTTCCCTTGAACCATTTTTGTCCCGAAATGGGTTTTTTGGCAAGGTTTTTAACGAGGCAGCAGTAAAATATCCTAACTTAGATTTGAAGGCCGATCTCAAACCGGAGTCAATGGGCATACATTTTTCATCAACCGTATCCGAGCCCTCTCAAGCTCAACCTCGAATACTGAGGGACATTACCCTCGGATTAAAACTGCTTTTAGCGAGGAAAAATCTAGCAAGGAAAAAAGAAAACTTGTATGCTAGAAGCTAAATATGGGTGGTTAGGATTAATTGTAAGGGCCAAACGGTCGTGTAAACCGTGCCCATGTAGTCCACTTAAGCCATGATACAAGCTTTTACAGCTTTTCGATCATGAACTTCACAAACATAAATGAAAGAAAGTTTCACCTTGCTATTACACTTTTTCTTGCCTCTTAGATTCCGGATCCTAAGAGCCCACGGGCTACACCTATTCAGGGACTATCGAGCCCAAGGGATACCCCTATTCGGGGACTATCGGCCCAAGGGATACCCCTATTTGGGAACTATCGATCCCAAGGGCTACTCTTACTCGGGGACTGTCGTCCGAAAAATGTTCAGACAAATCGGGCTACTTAATCTAGGAGGCACTGATAAGTGTGGACTTTGACCACTTGTTAGCACCTTTTTGCTTCTGTTTTAGTATGAAAGTATTGACTTATGTTCCAAAAACTAATGAAAGTATGTACATTGCAGGAATGTTGGAAACTTGGGCTCTAATGTAGAAACCCGATTCAAAAAGGAGTGTTTTGACTCATTAGGCAAGAAGGGGCGCAAAGCTTAAGAAGTGCGGTCCACAGAGGTATTTCTACGGCTGCAAAAGAAAGTGCGGACCGTAGAATTCCCTCTGCGGTCGCAGAACAAGTGAAGAAGTCCAGTAGAGTTTTAGCTAATGTGCAGACCGTACATGAATTGTGCGGCCGCAAAATAAGGTTTGTACTGGTAAAGAATCTAAAATTCAGAGACTGTGCAAATGAACAAGACTTGAAGCCTTGCCTAAAGTGTAGATCGCACAAGAATTGTGCGGCCACAGAAGCTACATTACAGTCGCAGATCAAATTGTGCGGCTGTAGATTCCCAAGTCCATGCAAGCTGAAGCAATCTGTGGAATGCACATGGAATTGTGCGGCTGCAGAACGTCTCGAGGGGCACTTTTGTCATCGATTTTTGGGCCACTATAAATAGACGAGTGTTGATACCCAATTTTCCCCATATATATATATATTTTATAAATACATATATACTTTCAAAATAGTGCATGAGCATCAACCATCGTTTTTCCATAATTTTTCATAATTTTAATCAATTTATTCCGGCATTGTTATTATCTAAATAAATATTAATAATGATTTATTACTTAATTTTCATCATTTATATTCATATTAATCTTTAAACATTTTATGTATAATTATATTTGCACCTTTAGGCTATAATTACATTGCAATATTTCGCAATAATAGCCACATATATGCATAATTACCTTATTTATACAGAGAAATGACCTTTTATATTTTTGTAATGTTAAGTAATTATTTCAAATTATTCATGCACAAACGACATTTTTATTATTTATTAATTATTTTATTAATTTAATTAGGTATTTAAAATCTAGCCCCTTTTTAATTAATTCTGGACCTAGCCTAACCCATTACCCTATCCCAATACACTAAGCCCAGTACCCAAATGCCCATACCCGTCCAAATTAACCCACCCAGCCTAAAAATCTAATCCCAACCGTTGATCTCGAGATCAACGGCTCCCAAACATCCGACCCCTTTTAATTATATCAAACACCCCTAACCCTAATTCATTCCCACCAAACGTCGCCCTCAAACACTCTCGTCTCCCTCTTCTCTATTCTCAAACCCTAACCCGCTGTCACACTTTTCCCCTTTGATTCCTACCAGGAATGGAATCATTCCTCGATTCTTTACCATATCTGGTCTTACCCCTTTAACAAGTACTCGTTTTGATATTACATGACTAACTTGCCTCAAATGGGAAGTTGATCTCGAGATATTCGAAATAGATCTGGTTCAAAATCTCTTATATGTTGGTTATTTCCGTCTGGGTTCATCCTAATCTCTGTGAGTACGAATATTTTCGTATCTTGTACCGATTAGTACCTAACCTAAAGTTAGGGTTTTCAGGTGTTTGATTCAAACCATATTTGGTTCAACTTCTGTTTGTTTTTATGTTATTCTCCGTCTATATTTACTTTGCTACTCATAAATCTGCCTATTTTCCGTTAAATCTTCTACTTACCTAAACTAGGGTTTTAACCTTCTTTAATCGAACCGGATTTGGTTCAAACCTTATTTTTTTCTTTAATAATACTCCATCTATACGCTTTTATTGAAATAGACGATGCCTTGCCTTTATTGCTTTACCAATTTGTGTTTACCTAAAATTAATATTTTTCAGATCTTAGTTCAATCAAATATAGGTCGATTCTGTTATCTTTAAAACTACTGTCTAGGTTCATTATGTGATTATTGTGCTGATTTTATTGTTTACCTTTTTGAATATCCTCTTGTCTACCTTATGTACCTGGTTTTCTCCGCTGATTTTATGGTTCGCCCCAAAATTAGGGCTTTGAAATCTTCTACTGATTTCTGTTTACTCTTTCCTTTCTCGTGTGATGTTTATGTTTCCTTATTTACATTCAACCTACCATTCCTCTATTATTTCCTTACCTTATTTGCTTTGAGACTGCCTGTTAATTGATACTTTCCTTATTTTGAGTGGTACTCGCCTGATTACATGCTGTTATGGCTGTTAATTGATAAACCCCGACTTTAATTGATTTTAAGAATTATTTTCATCCTTTAATTGTGTATGATTGACTTATGACCTTATTTGTTTGCTTAATTCAGTGCTATTTAAACCCTTCTCCCTCTCCCTTTTAACAAGACTCGAACTCTCATGCTCTCTAAAAAACTTAAGCTCTCTTGTTCTGATTCTGTGCTAATTGTCTCTGGTTTTGGATTGCTGAAAGCCAAGGCCAAGTTATTCTGGAACTTAACTGTTGTGGCATACTTACTTGTTTTCTTACTTAACTGGTATGCCTGAACCCTTTGTAATTTCATTCTTTATGCTTTGCTCGACTAGCATGCTTTAATTCCCAGTATGATTCTATCATTCACATGATTATATGATCCCATTGAGTGACACTGTTAATTTAGGATTAGCTGTTTTGAATAATATGAATCCTCTCATAAGTTAGCCTAAGGTTTGATTTGTTTCATGCACTAATCTTACACCTGTTCTGAACTTTGCATTCCTCGGGACACTATAAATGTGTAATCAGACAATTTGTTGCTTAACTTCCCTGCCCTGTCTGTTTATTTCATGTATTTGGCCAATTCAATTGTTTGTCAATTTGTTGCTTAACTCCCCTGCCCTGTCTGTTTATTTCATGTATTTGGCCAATTCAATTATTTGCCCAACTGCTTCTGTGATTAAGACATGATTGTTTTAAGTACTAGCATGAGCATTTAGCTTAACTAGACTTCAATTTATTTGAGTTATATGCTTGAGCATGAATTTTGTTTGTCTTCTTGGTGCAGTCATGCCTGCAACTCTATGTTCTGAATCCTGTTTCTTCTGAAACCCAACTATTTTAAAACCTGCCCCTTCTCCCTTTCATGTACTGATTTTAAGACCCCACTCCTAGTCCCTTAGGTTCTCAACCACCCCAATGTGAGCAATGCCTAGGGTCCATATGAGACTCCTCTGGACCCTGACACACTTGAGGCTAGTTTTCCAATCTCTTATGAATTGCTTTCTGAATGTGTGGTTCTGGTGTGAGCATTGCCCTGGGTCCCCTGAGGCCCTTGGGAACTTTGACACACTGGAAACCTGTTTCCAACGGACAGTGGAGGAATCACTGTGCTGTTGTTATGGTGGAAGGTGTGGTTCTCAGGTTTATTTGGACCTATGAAGGCTCCCTATAGTGTAACTATTACCATTATGTAATACATTTGATATTTTGGGCTGTAATAATTCTGTAATAACAGATATGAAAATATTTAGTGAATCTGGGGGGTTTTTACTTATATCTTTTGTTAAAACTGGGTAGAAATCCTGCCTATAGGATTTAATTACGCTGATTAAACTATGTGAGTACTATGCTGTGTTTAGAAATCCTGCATATAGGACTTTCATGATCATTTTGATTATGTGTTCTTACATTTTTGCATACTAGAGATCCTGCTTATATGACTTACATTTAATTCTATACATTAGAAATCTTGTCAATAGGGTCTATACACGTTTTCAACAAATGTGTATTAGCAATCATGCCTATAGGACTTTGTTATTTGAGATAATTATCTTTCCTGGCAATCTGTTTAAATTCTGCCCATATACGGTTAATAGGTATCATGCCTATAGGACTAAAATCAGTTTCAAACTTAGAAATCTTGCCTATAGGGTTTAAATCAATTCAGGAATTTGAAAGCATGCCTATAGGATTGAAAAAGGAATAACAACGTATCTCTATAGATTAAAATCCGTGCTACACCTAGAAATAATGTCTATTGGCCTGTAATTAATAGGCTCGTATAAATCATGCCTATAGGATTCTGTTGGTCGATTCTGAATTCATTCGCTACTGTCAATCACTTAGGCAATATATCTGTAGGACTTAATAATGATTCTGGGGTTATAATTGTGACATATTACTGCCTGAAGTGCCCAAATTCATGCTGAATAAAACCAGTAGGCAAGCAAATACGCCGTAATTCTCGCCTTAATAAAACTGTCTCGACATTCTATTTTACCACATAGAAATCCTGCCTATAGGATTCCAAAGTTAATAAAGTTGGCATGCTTTTGTTGTCTATCTGTGGAGGTCAATGTGAGCCCATCCTTGTTCTTTATCTGAAAGTCCTATTTGTTTTTGTTTTTCGCCTAGATTTCACATTTTAAGTAATATAGGTTGGTCTAGAACTATCCCAAATAAATGTCCTAATACCTCCAGGGCATAGATAAGGGACGGGTAGTGCACGCATAGGGGACGAGCTAGAATCAACTAGAATGCTTAAGTAACAACTTAAAGATAGTAATCGGGGAGTAAGGAGATGATAGTCTGTGTGCTAAGTACTATGAGTAACACCCTGACTTGAGGGAGTTACAAAGTATTGCACGGGGTGATCCTATAGGCTAAAAAACTTAGGACCCCCTACCCCCCCCCCCTTATATACTCCTGCTTAAAAATAGATTGAATATCGTATTTGTATAAATTTCTTTCTCCCCTTTTAGACTAATTCGCTTAATTTAAGTTCGGCCGGGACCCACCGTTGTGGACCTAGAGGGTGCCTAACACTTTCCCCTCTAGGTAACTTGAGCCCTTACTCGATCTCTGGTGATGTAAACTGGTTAAATGAGTTAATTGTTCTAGGTTCCCTAACGCACCTTAATCCGTTAGGTGGCGACTCTTCCAATTCCAAACCCATCTCGAAAAAGGAGTTGTCCCAAAAATGTCGAAACCCGATTTCACGAGAAATAGGGGACAACGAGAATCACATTTTTTGGTCAAGTTTCAAAGTTAGAGGTGTTGTAGCCACTGTATTTTGCTATTTTAGGATTTAAGCATCATATTTTATCATTTTAATCTTACTATGAGTTTAATTAGTGTTTCTTATTTGTTTTCTTCATTTCTTACTATGAGTAGCTAGATTCTTACTAGGGTTGTGACCCAACCCTAGTGTATAAACCTTATGGGTATTTAATTTAATACTTGTTTATGATTGGGTATTGATTATTTAGCCTAGTTATGCTTTAATTTTAGAATTAATGGTTGCAAACATTGATTCATGCTTATTTGACTTGGTCTTTGGTTGAGAAAGAGAGACCTAGTTTAGAAAAACTTAGCTAATAAGAAGTTGGGCCAATTAAGAGTTTGATTAGCCTAATTAAAGGGTTTGAACTAAAGATAGTGAGAACTCGATTTGAGCACATATCAACTATTTTGCTTGATACCCATTTGGGCTTGAGAAAGCCAAATTGGGCAAAATCACTCTATGAACGAGAGGTATTGAGTGGGTAACTTGGAGTTGAGAGATATAATATACCCCGATCAATGAAACAAGTGTTAATGTATTTAACCCATTATGCAAACACCTAGGTTAAGGTCACATCCCTAGGATTTTTAACTATTTGGAAAAACACCAAAAATAATAATTGACTTTCTAGTTTCTTTTCTTAACTTATAATTGTTAGAGTAAAATTAGAAGTGGAAACAAAATCCTTTGTTGGAAGTGCAATTTAGTTGTTCCATTGGCTCTCGTCAAGTGTATACCCCTAACACCCATATGAAACTCCCTGTGGAAATTGACCCCGACTCTTGTTGGGTACTATTCTTCCAATGACTGTTTCCACTCACTATTGAGTGTGGATTGGACGTGGATCAATTTTTGGCACCGTTGCAGGGAGTTAAAACGATGTTAGATATATATTTGAGTTTGTTTTTGGAATATCTTCTTTCCCTTCCGTGTTACTAACTTGTGTGAGAATTTTTAGGTATAACCATGGCGAACAATGAGCTCGAAAATTTGCTTTTGGGGGAAATGGATGGCGAGGACGAGCAAGTAGATGAGGTACCTCATGATCCAGAAGCCAATCAGAGAGGCGGGTTACCTCGTGACAATGTGCCTGTTCCACCCCCACCTCCACCACGAGCGGTTCCACAACGGATATTTCCCAATGAAGTTTATGCTGGTGCAATAGTACTTCTCGGTATTAGGGCAGGCAACTTCAAAATAACCAACGTGCTTCTCACTTTCCTTCAGCAACGTGGTTTCTTCACCGGTGCTCCAACTCAAAAAGCTTATAGTCATTTGAAGGGCTTTTTGATATATGTTGGGGGAGCAAGCAAACTAATGTTTTCGAGGATACGTTGAGGCTAAGGCCTTTTCCATTCTCTCTACGGGGGAAAGCTTTAGATTAGTTGGAACGATTGTCAAACCATTCAATTCACACTTAGGATGAGTTGACGGGAAGGTTTATTTCTAAGTTTTTCTCTCCCGGGCACATGGCTACACTCGAGATGAGATCTTGGCATTCAAGTAAGAGCCGAATGAACCACTACACGAAATATAGGATCGCTATAGAACAATGGTTAAGGAATGTCCCAACAACGATATGACGGAAAACATGATTCAACAAACCTTCTATCATGGGATTAACACAACCAACCAATATGTAGTGAATCAACTAGCCGGTGGGAACTTTATGACTATGCCTTATGCGACAGCGTGTGAAATCTTGGATGAGATAGCGGAAACGTTATCGGCTTGGCAATCCCGGTCCAATGTTCCATGAGGTGATCCAAAAATGATCCACCTTCACAAAAAGTTGCAAGACCATGGGCAAGCCATTGCCAAATTGATCACTACTATGACTCAACTAGCAAAAGCTAACTAAACCAAGTGCAAGAGCCTAAGAAATTCAATTCTACGGAAGGAGTGAACATGATGGTGAACAAGAGGAGGACCAAGGTTCCATAAGTGCAACATGAGTGGAGAACTATGTGCAAGATGATGGTGGTTTTGAGCAAGATGATTCCTATAATGAACAAGAAGAAAAAGTGCAATATGTGAACAATTTTCAAGGGCAAAGAAACAACTTCCAAGGACCAAGTCAACAACCATGACGACCAAAAAACAATCATGGCAATTGGAACTCAAACAATCAAGGGAATTGCATAACAATAACAATCAAGGAAACTGGAGTGGAAAAAACCAAGGAAATTGGGGAGGCAACAATCAAGGTGGATGGAGTGTCAATTAAGGCAATCGGGGGTCGGATTTTCAAAGGCCTCCGATGTACCTACAACCGAACAACCCACCTCCTTATCCTTCCCATGGTTCAAGTTCTTCAAACATTGAAATGATACGTATTGAAAGTATGTTCAAGCAAATAATAGAAAAGAATGTCGATTCGGATACCCAACTTGCCTCACACAACTCAGCGATCCGTAACTTAGAAGTTCAAATGGGGAAAATCTCTCAAGATCTAAATGCTCGTCCTAATGGGGCACTACCAAGTGACACGGTGGTAAACTCAAAGGGCTGTAACAATACGGGGCATGCCATGGAAGTTACCACAAGAAGTGGAAGAGGCAGGAATGCACCCACCTCAAGTGAAAGGCGACTTGTTGATGATGATCAAGTGCTGCAAGAAGAAGAGATCCCAAACAATGTTGTGCAACCTAATGAGGAAGTTCAGATTGATAATGATTATAGTGTAGAAGAGATTTAAGAGGAGGTGTACCGTCTAGGGAACACATTATTGACATACCAGAGCCAGTAGTGCAAAATGCTAAGGCACCATTGCCTAAGCCTCCACCTCCATACTCTCAAAGACTTGCCAAGAAAAATGGCGAGAATCAATTCAAGAAGTTCATTCAAATGATGAAGAGTCCTTCAATCAATGTGCCATTGGTCGAAGCTTTGGAAAAAATGCCCGGTTATGCAAAGTTTATGAAGGATCTTGTGACAAAGAAGTGGCCAATGAATTTTGAGACCATCAAAGTCACTAATCAAGTGAGTGCAATTGTTCATTCAATGGATCCTAAGTTGGAGGATCCCGGTGCTTTCACAGTTTCTTGTACAATTGGAAATGCCGAGTTTGATAAAGCTCTTTGTGATCTCAGGGCAAGTATAAATTTGATGCTCTATTTGGTTTTAAATACTTTGGGAATTAGGAAACCAAGACCCACTTCTATGAGATTGCAAATGACCGATCGTACCATGAAAAAATCGTTGGGTGTGATTGAAGATGTTTTGGTCGGGGTTGATAAATTCATTCTTCCGGCGGATTTTGTCATTATAGATTACAACAACAATAGCAACAAAAATAACAGCAACAATAACAACAACAACAACAAAAACAACAACAACATACCCAGTATTATCCCACCCTGTGGGGTCTGGGGAGGGTAGTGTCTACGCATACCTTACCCCTACCTTGTGATGATAGAGAGGTTGTTTCCAATAGACTCTCAGCTCAAAAAAGTATAAGCACCACATTAATGAAAATATAGACAAAACAGTACCAAAAATCATATAAAAGTAGAATAAAAATAACAAGATAGTAAGGTGATCAACGATGAAAGAAAATAATGGTTAATCATAAAAACCTACTAGCAACAAAAAGCGAGATTGCGTGCCAATACTAAAATTATGAACACTCTAGACTACCTACTTTAATACCCTAATCCTCGATCTCCATACCTTCCTATCAAGGTTCATGTACTCGGTCAGCTGAAGTTGCGCTATGTCTTGCCTAATCACCTTTCCCCACCTCTTCTTTGGCCTACCTCTACCTCTCCGTAGGCCCTCCACTGTCAACTTCTTACACCTCCTCACAGGAGCGTCTATGATCCTCCTCCTCACATGATCAAACCACCTAACCCCCGCTTCCCGCATCTTGCCCTCGATAGGGGCCACACCCACCTTGTCGCGAATAAATTCATTTCTGATCCTATCTAACCTGGTGTGCCCGCACATCCATCTCAACGTCCTCATCTCTGCTACCTTCATCTTCTGGACATGAGTGATCTTGATTGTCCAACATTCAACCCCATACAACATCGTTGGTCTGACCACCACTCTGTAGAACCTACCCTTAAGTTTCGGTGGTACCTTCTTGTCACAGAAAACACCGAAAGCGAGTCTCTATTTCACCAATCCCGCCCCAATATGATGTGTGACATATTCATCAATCTCCCCATCCCTTTGAATAATAGACACAAGGTACTTATAACTTCATCTCCTAGCGATGACTTTGTAAGGCCCCGTAAATTTTTTTCAAAAACCTGGAGTTTCGTGGTGCTGAGGTATGTGTTAATGATAGTAGAGTACAGTGGGGAGTTGAAGGAAAATTCTTGGCAGAAAAAGGCATTTATGCGGCCGCTGAATCACTCTGCAGGCCGCAGAATGGCCGTAGCGTGAGGCAATCAACTGGGCAACTTTTGTCATTTTGCAGTCAGTTATGCGATGCAAAATGATTTCGTGGGATGTACACCGATCGTAAATCCAACATGGAAATTTTTTGAAGAGAGGTTCTGCGGTGCATTATGTGACTGCAGAACAGGTCTACGGACCGCATAATGACCGCAGAGTGGGGCAGACCTGCCCAGTTCTGGAGGGCTATTTCGCGGCCCATTTCACGGGCTGCAAAAGCATT
The DNA here is from genome assembly GCA_005239525.1 of Nicotiana knightiana. Taxonomy (NCBI): domain Eukaryota; kingdom Viridiplantae; phylum Streptophyta; class Magnoliopsida; order Solanales; family Solanaceae; genus Nicotiana; species Nicotiana knightiana. Next base: position 10,450 of record MDKJ01080537.1, on the reverse strand, counting down.
ATGTCGTCGCATATGCAACCGCAAACCTATGTAGGGGATCCTTATTTTCTAATTTTTAAACCCGATCCCATTCTAATAAAACACCCTTGGGGATCTTCTTAAAAGGTAAAAACATATATTTCTAGAGAGATGGAGTGACATAGAGTGAGAAAGGGAGTTCCTAAGCTTCATCCACCAATTCTTACTCAAAATCTTGGAATATTAACAAGGAAATCACACTAGGTCTTCATCATAGCGGTAAGATTCTACACCCTAACTCTTAATTTTAAAATTTAACTAGGGCAATTAGTTAAATAATTCATGGGTATGAGAGTTCTTTGTTTTGCATGCATGTGTGATCATGGGATGTAGGGAGATTTTTGAGCTAAAATAGTAAAGAATGGGTTGTGGAATGATGGAATCCTCCATAAAAAGGGCCTTGAAACCTTAATGCACACCTAGTATTTGATAAAAATGCTCAAATGAGCTAGAACCATGAACATCTTCCTAATTTTGATTAAATTTGTTATATTTCTAAAATAGATTGAAGTTGCTAAGATTTCCGGAACATTTTAGAGTTTAAGGGATCTCAAGTGAGGTATGATGGCTAAAATCATCTTTAAGAATTGAACCCCACATTACCTTTGTAAATTCCAAGATGTTTATCATAAATCGATTATTCTGCATAAGCTTTGTGACAAACATATATGTTCAATTCATGTTCGAATGCTCTTATTATGTTAAATTATTGATTAAGGATGTGTTCCAAACTTGGATTGTGTATCTACATGTTATAATTCTAAGTCGTGTTACATATGAAAATTTTTATGCCAAATTGTGTAGAGATTGTGATTGGGATTACACCTCCACCCGCACATATTGGGGTGAGGCGGCAGGGTCTCTTTGTGTAGGTATTGGTATTGTTGTTACACCTCCACCCGCATATATTGGGTGAGGCGTCAGAGCCGCTTTATGTAGATACTGTTATCGTCATTACACCTCCACCCTCACATATTGGGGTGAGGCGGCGGAGCCGCTTTCTGTAGATATTGGTATCATCGTTACACCTCCACCTGCACATATTGGGGTGAGGCGACATGGCTTCCTTGTGTAGGTATTGGTATCGTTGTTGCACCTCCACCCACATACATTGGGGTGAGGCGGCAGGACCACTTTGTGTAAAGATAGTTACAGAGGTTCTCGTATTAAAATTTATTAATGTTATTGACAGCTCTTGATAAATCTTATTTGGCTTTAACAACTATCTATGCTATAATATTGTCACCCTGATTCATCATATTTATGTTTTATTTCCAAGTTCTTGACTATTCAACATGTACTAACGTCCTTTTTGCCGGGGGCGCTGCATCTTTAATGAATGAAAGTGGTTCCACATCGGAGGATACTAACCAGTGATAGAGGTACTCAATCTTCCCAATGGACTTGGTGAGCCCCATCTCATTTCGGGGTTGTGCATATTTTGTTTTGTATGTATTACTATGTTTTGATTAGAGTCTTCGTAGACATAGTGTGGGTGTATATGGGTGCTGGGAAAGTCAAACAAATTATGTTGTGTTTTGATCACTTATTCCGCTTCAAACCATGAGAATATGTGCATTTTAAGACTTATTAAGTGAAGTAACTAATGGTAATGAATTTGGTATTGTCTACATGATCTCCTTATTGGTTAATTAACAAAGATATATGTTCTCTTTAAATCATGGGCGAATTTGGGTAGAAAGTATTCGACAGACTTGCTTGACCGGGTTCACTCGGTTAAGCGCCGGTCACGCTCCCTGGGTTTGAGGCGTGACAAAAATGTGAGTCTAACCTCACCTCCCTTTCCCTTACTTAGGTCTCGCCACTGAACTTACAATCCAAGTATTTTTGTCTTGGTCCAGCTCAACTTGAAACATTTAGATTCTAGGGTCTGCCTCCATATCTCTAATTTCTCATTGACACCGTCTCATATCTCGTCAATCAATACAATATTATCTGCAAATAACATGCACCACGACACCTCCCCTTGGATATGGCACGTCAGTACGTCCATCGCTAGAGCAAATAAAAAAGAGTTGAGTGCCGACCCCTGATGCTACCCCATCATAACTGGAAAATGGTCTGAGTCCCCACCCACCATCCTCACTCGGGTCTTTACTCTATCATACATGTCCTTAATAAACATAAAGTAGGCAATAGGGACACCTCTAGCCTCCGAACATCTCCATAAAATCTCCATATGAACTTTATCGTATGCCTTTTCTAAGTCGATGAACACCATATGCAAGTCCTTCTTTCTCTCCCTAAAATGCTCCATCAATATCCTAAAAAGGTGGATGGCTTCTGTTGTCAAACGCTCCGGCATAAACCTAAACTGGTTCTCGAAAATAGACACACTTCTCCTCACCCTTAGCTCTACCACTCTCTGCCAAACTTTCATAGTATGGCTAAGCAGCTTGATACCCCGAAAGTTATTGCAATTTTGGATATCACCCTTGTTCTTATATACAGGAACCATCGTGCTCCACCTCCACTCTTCGGGCATCTTCTTTGTTCTAAAATGACATTGAATAAGCTAGTGATCCACTCCAAACCTGCCTTGCCCGCTCTCTTCCAAAACTCCACCGGGATTTCATATAGACCGGTCGTTTTTCCCCTGCTCATCTTATGCATAACCCCCTCAACTTTATCAACTCTAATCCTCCTACAATACCCAAAGTCACAACGACTCCCGGAGAGTTCCAAATCACCTAGTACAATGCTCTTGTCCCCCTCCTCGTTCAAGAGACTATAGAAGTAGGTCTGCATCTCCGACAGATAAGCCCCTCATATAACAAAACTCTACCTTCTTCGTAATTGAAGCACTTTACTTGGTGCAAGTCACGCGCCTTACTTTCTCGCGCATTGGCTAACCTGAACAACCTCTTATCACCACCTCGGCCCTCGCGTTCCTCATACAAATGACTAAAAGTTATAATCTTGGCTGCCGTAACTGCTAGCTTTGCCTCTTTCTTAGACAACTTATAATTCTCCTTATTCTCCCTCTTCTCCTTCTCGTTTACACTTTCAACTAGCTTCAGATACGCTGCTTTCATGGTTTCCACTTCTTCTTGTACCTCTCTATTCAAGCACCTGTCTCCCTTGTGACCACCAGAGTAACCCTTCGAGACCCCTAATACCTTTCTCGTGGCTTCCCTAATGCACTGTGCAGTCGTGGTCCACATAGCCCTTGCATCCCCACTACTCCTCCAAGCCCCCATAGTCACCAACTTGACCCCCAACTCCTGTGCTTTAGCTTCCGTCAAGGCTCCCCACCTGATCATATGTTGTCTATTCATCGCTCTCTTCCTCCTCTTCATCGTGATCTCAAGGTCCATGACTAGGAGCCAATGAAGGGTCGAGAGGTTCTCACTTGGGATGACCTTGCAATCCGTGCAATAACCTCTATCAGCCTTCCTGCAGAGTAAATAATCAATTTGAGTCTCGGCCACCGAACTTCGAAAGTTGACCAAGTACTCCATCTTCTTCGGGAAACTCAAGTTTTCTATCACCAAATCAAATGCTCTAGAAAAGTCCAACAGAGACGTTCCTCCTTCGTTTCTATATCTAAAACCAAATACACCATGCACATTATCATACCCCCAGACGTCGCTCCAATATGGCAGTTGAAATCTCCTCTTATGACAATCTTCTCGGTATGTGGGATACCACACACCATCTCATCCAAATCCACCCAGAAATGCCTCTTCACTTCCTCATCCAAGCCTGCTTGGTGTGCGTACGCACTGATTATGTTCCAAGTAGAACCTTCAACAACTAGCTTAATAGTCATCAGCCTGTCATTCACCCTCCTAACCTCGGCCACTAGTTCACGGAGGTCTTTATCAACCAAGATAACTACCCCGTTCTTTCCCCCCAGCTTCTAAAAATACCAAAGTTTGAACCTGCCCAAATCCCGCGCCTTATCTCCTGCCCAACTAGTCTCCTGCACACAAGCTATATTAATCTTTCTTTTATCGAGAATCTTCGCTAACTCTACAGATTTTTCAGTCAAAGTTCCTATGTTCCGAGACCCTACTCTCAGCCTTGTAGCTCTCTTAGCCCTATTGCCCCTTACCCCACACCCCTCCCCCACGCTGGCACTCCCGAGGAAAAGACATTATCCTATCATCGTTCACCAAAGCCACTATAATACAGGAGTCACTAAGCAAGCACTATCCCGAAAGCAAGTGACAATAATAAAATGTATTACTGAAATATAATCTATCACAAAAGGTCGCAAAACTGGTGAAGAAATAAAATAAAGGAACTAACATGAACTATAATCTACAACTAAAGGTCAGAAAAACAGGTGAAGAAATAACACAAAGGAACTAAAGGAACTACAATCTACAACTAAAGGATAGAAAAATAGGTGAAGAAATAAAATACAAGAGCTAAAGGGGATATAGTCTAGCACTAAAGGTCACAAAGAAATGTACAAAACTAGAACAGAACTACTAGGGGATATTTGAAATAAAGATTCAAAATAAATATGTAAACAGGTAGATAACAATATAAACAAGTAGGCAAAGCTATCACTAATGCAATTAATTTGACAATGCTAGGGCAATTACTAACTAAAGATTTAAGAACAAAATAGGCAGGCAAAGAGATGCAATTACGCTAAAATATCAAACTATAAAAATATCAAGACAAGAGAGGAACAATAGATACTGGATTGCAGCCCTTGAAGTTAATAGAAATATGGCCGGCGGTGATGGATTGTGACGAGCTGGAGAATGTAATGTATAAAAATGATCGAATCGATCCAAGTACTTTCTTGAGTTCTCTTCCTTATAAAGTGTAACAAAGACAAAAAAATGTCTATCAAAATGTTCAAATCAGAGCACCAGATGTGAAAAAAGTTTGGATTCTTGAACCTCTGTATAAGTTTCTGTTCAAATACAGAAGAAAAATCCGAAATTTCTAGCACAGTATAAGAAAGATTCGATCTTTAAGTGATCAAAGAAGAGAACCCCAATTGATTTATTCAACTTTTTCAAAATCAATATTAAAGCTAGAGAAGAATGAATGGGTATAATATCTGAAGGGGATTTTCCAGCTAGGCGGCAGTGTAATCACTGGAATCTTTGAACGTCGGTAGGCGGGAAAAGGTAGATGAGGATGAGAATATTTAAACGCCGGTTCCGTACAAGAAAATGGTCAGTCTTTGAACTCTAATGAATGGTATGGAAGAAAAAATCAAAATAAAAAAGAGAAAATCAAAATATTTGTCTATGTATACAATGATAATTTTTCCTGCAATGAATATTGACCAGTTTTGTCATTCTAGATTGTGAAGTTGATTATGAAGTGAAAATTATTCTTGGAATACCTTTCCTTGATATGAGTAAGGCTTTTTGTGATGTTGAAGCCGAAGAACTCACTTTCCGGGTTGGGGATAAAAAAGTGGTATTCCATGTAAGTCCATGCGGCAACCAAATAGCAACGAGGTGTGTTCTTTTGTCAATTTGGTGACCGGTGTTATTGTTAATGAAACAAGTGCTAGAATCTATGTTGGTGATATGTTGGAGGCCATTTTGCTCAAATTTGATAATGACGAGATGGATGGCTTCATGAAATATGTGAACTCTTTGCAAGGAATGGGGTCGTACAAATATGCACCCCAAAAATTATCCTTGGATCTGGAAAATAGGACTCCTCCTCCTCCAAAGCCTTCGATTGAAGATCCATCTACCATGGAGTTGAAGCCATTGCCTCCGCATCTTCGGTATGAATTTCTTGGCCCTTGTTCCACTTTACCTGTAATTCTTTCCTCTTGTTTGACTAACGTGCAGGTAGATTCCACATTGACGGTGCTACAAAAGAGGAAGAGGGCTATTGGGTGGACCTTGGCGGATATTTGGGGGATAAGTCTCGCCTTTGCATGCATAAGATCAGGTTGGAGGATGGAACAAAACCATATATTTAACATCAAATGAGACTCAATGAGGTTATGCAAGAAGTTTTCAAGAAGTATATTATCAAAATGGTTGGATGTCGGAGTTGTCTACCCCATCTCCGATAGTTCATGGACTTCAATGGTTCGATTTGTCCCAAACAAGAGGGGCATGATGGTGGTCACCAATGACAATAATGAGTTGATTCTTACAAGAATGGTGACCGATTGGAGGGTGGGTATGGATTATCTCGAGCTCAACAAATTCACAAGGAAGGATCATTTTCCACTTCCTTTCTAAGATCGAATGCTCGATAGATTGGCAGGTCGTGCTTTCTATTGTTGTCTTGATGGGTACTCGGGCTACAACCAAATTATCATTGCTCCATAAGATCAAGAGAAAACAACCTTTACATGTCCCTATGATACTTTTGCTTTCAAGTGGATTCCATTTGGTTTGTGCAATGCACCGATGACTTTTCAAAGGTGTATGATGGCTATTTTCATGGACATGGTGGAGACTACCTTGAAGTTTTCATGGACGACTTCTCGGTGGTTGGATTTTCTTTTGATGATTGTCTTGCAAATTTGGACAAAGTGTTGGCTAGATGTGAAGAAACCAAATTGGTGCTCAATTGGGAGAAATGACATTTCATGATCGAGGAAGGTATTGTCCTTGGCAACAAAATCTCAAGGAATGGAATTGAAGTTGAAAAGGCAAATATTGAGGTGATATCTAAGCTTCCACCCCCAACTTCGATGAAGGGCTTGTGGAGTTTCTTAGGCCATACGGGTTTTTACCAGAGCTTCATCAAACATTTCTCTAAGGTGGTGAACTCGTTATGCAAGCTTCTTGAGAAGGATGCCAAATTTAATTTCAATGTTGATTGCATGAGAGCTTTTGAATTGTTTAAGCTCAAGTTGACAACTACTCCCATCATCACCTCTCCAAATTGGAGTGTCCCTTTTGAACTCATGTGTGATGCAAGTGATGTAGCGGTTGGGGCTGTTTTGGGGCAACGCATCAACATGATTTTTCATCAGTCTACTATGCTAAAGACCATAAATAGTGCCCAAATATACTATACCATTACGGAGAAAAAGTTTCTTGTTATTATGTTTGAAATTGAGAAGTTCTGCCCGTACTTGATGGGTGCAAAAGTTATTGTCCACACAGACCATGCAGAGCTTCGTTATCTTATGAGCAAAGAAGAAGCTTGGTTAATGAGATAGGTGCTCTTGTTACAAGAATTTGATATTTACATCCAACATAGAAAAGGTAGTGAAAACCAAGTAGCAGACCATTTGTCCCGTTTGGAGGAGGAGGGGAGGCCGCATGATGGCCTTGAAATCAATGACTCCTTCCCCGATGAGAAACTCTTGGCAATTTCAATGAAGGAGGTGCCATGGTTCGCGTACTTAGCAAATTTTCTTGTGTGTGGAATCATTCCGGATGAGTTCTCTTCAAGCCAAAGGAATAAGATCAAAAGAGATTGTCAAGATTATTATTGGGATGAATCATACCTTTCCGGATTTGTACGGATGTGGTATTAGGAGGTGTGTACCGGAAGAAGATCAAGGTGACATTCTTGGGGCTTGTCATTCTTCGCCATATGGTGGTCACCATGGTGGAGCAAGAATGGCGACCAATGTGCTTAGTTGTGGTTTTTATTGGACTAATCTTTACAAAGATGCTAGTGAGTTAGTGAAAAAGATGTGATGAATGCCAATGGGCCGGTGGAATCTCGAAGAAAAATGAAATGCCTCTCACAATCATTTTGGAGATTGATATTTTTTATGTGTGGGGTATTGACTTCATGGGCCCTTTTGTGAGTTCTTGTGGAAAAAACTACATCTTGGTCACGGTGGATTATGTGTCCAAATGGGTTGAGGCCATTGCTTTACCCAACAATGAGGGGAGAAGTGTAGTGGCTTTCTTGAAGAGGAATATTTTCACAAGGTTTGGTACACCATGTGCAATTATAAGCGATGGGGGTCATATTTTTGCAACAAGGCTTTTGAAACTTTACTTAACAAGTATGATGTTACTCACAAAGTCAGGAGTCCCTATCACCCACAAGAAAGTGGACAAGTATAAGTCTCCAACCGGGAGATAAAGAGTATCTTGTCCAAAACGATGAATGCTAATCGAACGGATTGGTCCAAGAAGCTTGATGATGCATTATGGGCTTATCGGACGGCTTACAAAACACCTATCGGAATATCACCATACCGATTGATGTTCGAAAAAGCTTGTCATTTTCCGGTTGAACTAGAGCACAAGGCAATTTGGGCTCTAAAGAAGTTGAATCTTGATTGGGATGTAGCCGCTAACTTGAGGGTTGCACATTTGAATGAATTGGATGAGTTGTTCTTGTACCATGCTTATGCGAGTTCGTCCTTGTACAAAGAAAATATGAAGTATCTTTATGACATACATTTGGAACAAAGAGTTCAAGATGCGCAATCTTGTATTGTTGTTTAACTCAAAATTGAGGATGTTTCCTGGGAAGCTAAAATCCAAGTGGAGTGGTCCTTTTGAAATTGTGGGTGTGACACCTTTTGGTGCATTAGACTTGAAGAAAAAAAATAATGAAGTATTCCGATTCAATGGGCACCAGGTGAAGCACTACTTGAGATGGTTTGGAGATATCCATGTGGTGGCAGTCATTCACTTCAATTGGGGGTTTTTTGCGTTGTGCCGCGACGTTAAATCAGGTGCTTCTTGGGAGGCAACCCATGTTTCTTTCTTTTTTCTTTTGAAGTTAGGTTTTATTTGTGTTCTAACTTTATTTGAAGTATGCTACAGGGATGAGTGTGACATACAAGAAAGGTGGACAAAACAATATGGCTAAGTGTTCATAAGAATGCGGACCGCACTTTATTTGTGCAGACCACATGTTTCGATGTGCCATAGTATAAGAGAATTGAGTCCGCACATTCCTATAGAGGACCATACAATTTAAATGTCAAGAATACCAACTCTCTGAAGTTTGAGCTTGTCAGTGCGGAGGTCGATCTGTGACCGCGCGTGAAATTTGCGGCCATACCTAAAAATGTGTCGACCGTATATGTAGTTCCGAGATGAGGCCCCCAGGTGAAAGAATGCGGACCAATGAAAATGTGCATCCACTCTCGCCCTTCTTCCGCTTCTCAAAAAGTTGGTATGAATAGAACAATAGGCTTCATTTTACACTTTTCCATCTTTGAACAAAACATTGTTGCTTTATTAATTTTTCTTGGAGATTTCAACTGTCCACACACAATGCCACCTTGATCATTCACTCATTACACTCACTTTATCTGGTATGCTTCAATTTCATGTCAAAATTTTTTGTGTTAGTTTAATTTTTAGATTTTTAGTTCTTTTTAGGCCATCTGTTATTAGAATTCAATTATGTGTCCATGTGGGGTAGATCTGGACTGGGTAGTTGTGGGTTAGTATAATTTCATATTTTTACCATGTTGCCTATTGTGCAAGAAATTAAGAAAATCTAAGTAGAAAAAAATGGCCTGCTCATAACTATTTGAAATCTGCGGCCGCACTTGAATTTGTGCGATCCGTAGATGTTGAATTTGGGAAACACAGTGAAGAAGGAATCTGCGGCCGCAAAGCAAAATGTGCAGTCTGCAGATTTCCCGTTGCGGCCGCATATTGGCAATTTCTCTGTCATCAGAGAGTTAACATTTTTGAGACTCAGAAGTGCGCCCGAAAGGTAAAATGTGCGGACCGCACTTCTCTTCTGCGGGTGCACAACAAAATTCTGCGGACCACGAGTTCTTTCTATCGCCACACGTCAAAAATGTGCGGACTACAGACCCCTTATCCTATAGACATGTATTAACTTCATAACCCCATATGTCCGAGTTTTTGTCCCTTACCTACATAAGTGCTGAATGTGTTGAACAATGAACTACAACTAACAATATTCTCCGCTTTAATACAGATAATGGTTTGATCAAGAGGCTGAGGCGACACTTCAAAATGTAGAGGTGAATCTTCTAGGGGTCGAGGTAGAGGTACCTTGCCCCTTGGCCAGCCTAAGACAATCAAGAAGAAAACCACAACGGTAGAGGTAGAGATGAAGACCTCTCTGAGTTAAGCTCCTATGTCCCGTCTAGGGAGGTGTAAGAGGGAAACTCAGCCTCTGTTCAGGAAGAGAAGATGGCCACATTGTCGAGGCCACAAGGGAGATATCATCTCAGGGATGAGCCTTCTTCATCTCACAACACCTCCGAGGGGTCGGAGAGTGCTAGCCAAGATTCTAAGGTATCATCTTCACCAGTCCCAGAGGCAACCTATACATGAAATCCTCGATGATGGTAGAGGGGGAGATTCTACAACTTTAGATCTGGAGAGATCAAATAAGAAGGAGGTCTGGGAGTATCGCTCTGTCATTGATGTATAGCTTAAAGTGTATATATTTCTATGTATATTGTGAGCATGTGATTTTTACTCGCCGTATAGTCCTATAAAAATCCCAATAAATCAATTGATGTTATGAATATTGATTGATTCTTCAGTAATTA
>ML397529.1:93953-115685 GCA_005239525.1 Nicotiana knightiana | reverse complement strand
TGATTTTATATTGGCTTGGTTAAATAACGATTAGAGTGATTTAGCAAGTAGTTTACACAAGTCCTTGTGGGTACGATATCTGGACTTAAAATCCTGTATTACTTGTCGACCACGTACACTTGCGTGTGCATTGGGAAATCAACCAACAGTACCCCAATCAAAAATGATGGAAATGGACACACCGTGCATGCGGATATTCCCCCAGATGTAAATCTGAGCCAACCGCTCCCGAAGAATAGGACGTCATCACTGAAATAAAGTTTACTAACTTAGTCAACCAGTCCACAATACCCAAACGGTGTCATGCTTCCTCAAGGTCTGTGGTAAGCCTACCACAAAATCCATAGTTATCCCACTTCTACTCCGGTATCTCCAATATCTAAGTCAACCCACTCGGTTTCTGATGCTCATACTTCACATGTTGACAATTCAAACATTGGGAGACATGATTAATAATATCTTTCACCATTATCCGCCACCAATAATGTTGTTTCAAGTCACGGTACATCTTCGTGACACCTTGGTGAATGGAATAGCGTAAACTATGAGCCTCCTCAAGGATCAGCTCTCTCAACCCATCAACATTTGGAACACAAATCTGGCCCTAAAGCCTCATAACACCATCTTATCCAGTCATAACCTACTTAGCACCACGCGGTGTACCGTGTCTTTCAAAACCAACAAGTGAGGATCATAAAATTGGTGAGCCTTGATGCTCCCTAACAACGATTATGGTGCTATAATATAAGCGAGAATCCTGTAGGCTCGGAGATATCAAATCTCACGGATCTCTTGGCCTAAGCCTGAACATCCATGGGTAGTGGCCTCTCCACTGCCGGTAAATATGTCAAATTGCCCATGCTCTCAGCCCACTACACTGGCCTTCCCTAGATGATACAATATGGTTACATCATAGTCCTTCAGCAACTCTAGCCATCTCTGCTGCCGCAAATTAAGGTCTTTTTGCTTGAACATGTGTTGGAGACTCTGATGGTCGATATAGACCTCACATGGAACGCTGTATAGATAGTGCCTCCAAGCATTCAGTGTGTGAACAATGACTGACAACTCAAAATCATGCACATGGTAATTCTTCTCATGAACTTTTAACTGATGATATGCATAGGCAATCACCCTACTGTCCTGCATCAAGACTGCACCATGTCCAATACGTGATGCATCACAATGCACGGTGTAAGATCCTGAACCTGTAGGCAACACCAACACTGGGACTGTAGTCAATGTAGTTTTGAGCTTCTGAAAGCTCACCTCACACTCGGTTGACCACCTGAAAGAGTACCCTTATGGATCAACTTGGTCAATGGGGCTGAGATAGATGAAAACCCCTCCACGAACTGGTGGTAATAACCCGCCAAACCTAAGAAGCTCTGAATCTCTATGGCTGAAGTAAGCCTATGTCATCTTTGAACCACCTCAATCTTCTTAGGATCCACCTTGATGACCTCGGAATATACAACATCCCCAAAAAGTCAATCGAGTCTAACTTGAACTCGCACTTTGAAAAATTGGTATATAACTGACAATCCCTCAGAGTATGAAGTACGATCCGTAGGTGCTGCTCATGCTCTTATTGACTACGGGAGTAAACCAAAATATCATCAATAAATAAAATCACGAAGGAATCCAGATAGGGCTTGAACACCTGGTTCATCAAATCCATAAAGGTTGCTGGGGCATTAGTCAGGCCAAATGACATCACCAAGAACTTGTAGTGATCATACCGAGTGCGAAAACATGTCTTAGGGACATTCTATTCCCTAATCTTTACCTGATGGTAGCCCGACCTCAAATCAATATTGGAAAATACCTTCGCACCCTGAAACTGGTCAAATAAGTCATCAATCCTCGACAACAAATGCTTTTTCTTGGTAGCGACTTTATTCAGCTGTCGATAGTCTATGCACATCCTTGTTGATTTGTCCTTTTTCTTCACAAACAATTCTAGTTCACCCTAAGGCGAGACACTAGGTCTAATGAATCCCTTGTCAGCAAATCTTGAAACTGCTTCTTTAATTCCTTCAACTCAACTGTAGCTATGCAGTATGGTGAAATAGAGATGGGCTGGGTACCTGGAACCAAGTCAACGGAAAAGTCGATATCTCGGTCGGGAGGCATACCCAGCAAATCTGTAGGAAATACCTCTAGGAACTCTCTCACCACCAGAACTGAATCCATGGAAGGGACTTTCGCACTAGAATTACAAATATAATCCAAATACGCCAAACACCCCTTCTCGATCATATGTCGAGCCTTCACGTATGAAATGGCCCTGCGTAGTGGACTGACCAGAAGTCTCGCTCCACTCCAATTAAGGATTCTCCGGCATAGTTAAACAATCTAAATAGCGTGAAAAGTGAAAACCAATCCATGCCCAAAATCACATCAAAATCCACCATGTGAAGTAATAGAAGGTCAACCTTAGTCTCATAGCTCCCGATAGTAACCATACAAGAACGATAGACCCAGTCGACCATAATAGAATCCCAAATGTGAGTAGACACATTAACATAAGCACTCAAAGAATCACGAGACATATCCAAATATGAAGAAAAATAGGATGACACATACGAATAAGTGGAACCCGAATAAAATGAAACTGATGCATCTCTATGGAAAACTGGAACAATACTTGTGATGACCGCATCAAACGACTCCACCTCAGGTTTAGATCGAAATGCATAGAAGTGGGGTTGAGCCACACTGATCTAACCTCCACCTCTCTGACGGCTTCTCGTTGGATAGCCGGAACCATTGCACGAGTACCCTGTTGTGGCGTGCTGCTCTATTACCTATGACAAAACCTCGTGACATGCCTCGGATCTCCACAAGTATAACAAGCCCTCGACTGATGTGACTAATGACCTTGGAATTTACCTTGTCGACCTGAATAACCATCCTAATAACTCTAAATCGGTTGTGCACTGATAGGAGCTTAAAGTGCCCTGTATGTTAGCTGCTCAGGATGAGACCCATAAGAACCACGACACCCAAAGCACCATGTGATGCCTGAAGCGCTGACAGAATCGGCCTGATGGGATGGCCTCTACCAAATAAACCCTTGCCTCTAGATGAGGCACCACTAAAACCATCGAAATGATGAGGCCTCTTCTCAGATGCCGCCTCTCTACCCTGACCATGAATCTTCTCGATCCGCCTAGGATCTCTACAACTCGAGTGAAAGAAATATCATCCTCAGTCTCTCTGCCCATCTGTAGTTTGATGCCATAAGTGAGGCCATCTATAAACCTCTGCACCCTCTCCCTCTTTGTAAGGATCAAATAACTGCATAGCGGGATAAATCCATGAATATGGTCTCATTGGTCTCATACTAAGAAACGGTCATGCTACCCTGCTGGAGGCGCTCAAACTGCATGTGGAAATCCCCTCTCTAAGTGAAGGGGATGTACTTCTCCAAGAATGGCTGTGAGAATAGAGCCCAAGTGGGAGGAGGTGAACCTTCTGGTCTACCCCGAACATACTCCTTCCACCACCTCTTGGCAGATCCATGCATCTAAAACACTGCGAAGTTAGCTCCATTAGACTCCACTATACCCATGTTGTGCAATACCTCATGGCAATGGTCCAAGAAATCCTGGTGGTCCTCATAAGGTGTACCACCAAAGCAAGTGGGATAACTTTTTGAACTTGTCTAACCTCTTTATCCCCTCGGATGACATCGTGGGTCTCTCCCTAGACTGTGTAGAAATATCAATTTGTACTGCTCCAATTGGTGGTATTGCCGTCTGATATCCATGGGCCATCTGATCTAGAGTGTGGGTAGCAGAAGTCTGTACTTTTTTCCCAACATGAGAGATGGATGGTGTTATAGGGAACATACCGGCCTCGGCCACTATCTCCATAAGTCCAACTAAGCGGATTAGGGTGTCTTGAAGCATTGGAGTAGCAACGAACACCTCTCGAACCTGAGCTGGCCCAGCTAGCGCGACCAAAATAGGGATCTCCTCCTCCTGTTCGATCTGAGGCTCTGAAATAAGTGTTGTTGTGCGTACTATAGGCTGAGCTCTGCCTCTGCCCCTGGCTCTACCTCGGCTGCCACCTAGGCTCCGACTCCTGATCCGCTACTTATGCAATATGTGTCATCACTATCTATTAGAGAATAACAATAGAATAATTAAAATGAAATGATAAAATAAAGCCGCACGATAGAGAAAGAAAGAAAGTGATATTTCCTAAAGCCTTACAACCTCTAGAAGATAATTATAGATGTCTCAATACCGATCCTCAAGACTCTACTAAGCTTGCTTATGACTCCTGAGACCTAGGCAACCTAGTGCTTTGATACCAACTTTTCATGATCCAAAATCCCAACCAATAAGGGTCGTGATGGCGCCTAACACCGCTTGCTAGGAAAGCCAACATAACAAATAATATGAAAAGAAAGGCAATAATAATCGATAGTGGAACAAATAGCATAACGTGAAAAAACTCTATAACCATTATCTAATGAAAAACCACCCCAAGATTTAGTGTCACACGTACATGAGCTTCTAGATCCAACTAAATACAAGGTTCTAAAAGAAATACAACACTACCCAAAATAAAATGGAACTAGTATAATGAAACTAGGAAAGCGACTCTAAAGCTTGCGAATGGGATGCAACTCTACCTTGAATAACTGTCTGGTATCCGCTAAGTACCTCTTAGGACTCTGCTAGTACCAATGTCAAAATTTGCACAGGAAGTATAGTATGAGTACAACCAACCCAATGTACTACGTAAGTATCGAGCCTAACCTTGACGAGGTAGTGACGAGGCTAAGACAAGACACCTAAAGTAAACATGTACAACTTTACATATGCATAAACGAATAACAAGTAAAGAGTCAAATGAAACAATGGAGTAGGGGCAGGAATAGGGGACATTAGACAGAAACAGTAAATAAATAATCATGAATTAAAGCTCTTTCAAAAATAGGAAACGAAACAACCAAGTTAAAATTCACATTACCAAATATTAAGTAAAACAATGAAATCAATAAAATCGCATGGCATCACCATTCATGGTTTTACTCTCATCCTAAAATTATCAGATAAGTGCAAGTGCACAACATCACTCTTCGTGATTTTACTCTCATCCTCACGTGATCATAATAATAATGCACATGCACGGCATCACCTTTTGTGCTTTATCCTCACATTCACTCAATCAATGATATCAATATGCAAATATGGCACAAAAACACCCCAGTGCTTTTCAATCTTCCTCACCAAGCAACAACAATAACCCAAAGTATTAAGCAAGGTGGGAAGTAATTTTAACTTCAACAATATCATTAGAATCAAAAAACTCAACTTTCAACATCACAACAATTCCAACATAAGCACAACACGAAGACGATTAGTTAAGGAATAAATGATCTATCTATGGCATGGATGACATAGGAAATGAAACAACATGGTACAAACAAGACAAATTTTCCTCCCACATGCTTATCCCATGCTTATCCTAATGGCCAATGCATATGTATTTGTCACCCCGCATATATGCTGCTCCCAACACATAGTTAACATATAAAATAGACTCAATTATATATTAATTCCCTCAAATCAAGGTTAACCACGGTACTTACCTCTTTTCGCAACCAAATTAATAATCAACCACGACTTTTCCTTTCGAGCAAGCCGACAAACCAACCGAATCTAGTCAATCATCATTCAATCAATTAAAAATAAGTTTTAGAAACTACCCACGAATGAAAAAGGCTAAATTATTCGCTAAATTTAAAAAGTCAACCCCGGGCCTACTTGGCCGAAATTCGAGATTCGGACCAAATCTCGATTACCCATTCACGCGAGCCCCGTTATGTGATTTATTTTGAAATTTGACCTCAATTTGAGGTCTCAATCTCAATTTTATAAAATTCCTAAATTCTACCCAAAACCCATAGTTTCTACCTTGAAATTCATGGATTTGATGTTAAACCTCATGGAAAAGTAATGGGATTTAATTGAAAACTAGTTAAAGTTACCTACCAATAATTTTGGGGAGAAAAGTTTCTTCAAAAATCACCTATAGAGAGCTTAGGGTTGAAAAAGGGTTTAAAATGAGCTAATTCCCATTAATCCCAACTTTTAACTAACTGCAGACATCGCAATTGCAAAACACTGATTGCAAAAGCGACCAGTGCATCAGACCCACAAATGTTGTAATTGCTACTGTTCCTTCGCAATTGCGAGGTGGACCTCCATTGTAAATGTGAGTTAAGCTTCGCATTTTTTAAGTTGTCTACCCCAAGCTCGAAGTCGGAAATGCGACTCCGGGTTGCAAATGCAACCACCCGCCTATCTGCAAATGCGACTATTACTTCGCACTGGAGAAGACTTCTGTCCCAACCCCAATTTTGCATTTGCGAGCTTGAAATTGCAAATGCATGGATCACAATTGCAATCAGGTCTTCGCAAATGCGAGACCTGCAAACTGAGCACACCAGTAGTTGTGCATCAACAGTTCCAAATTTAACCATAACACTTATGAAACTCGCCCGAGCCCCTCGGGATTCAAACTGAATATGCGCTAAAGTGTAATAACATCACACAAACTCGCTTGCTAAGTCATTTCATCAAAATAACATCAAATATCAAGAATCGATCATCAAAACTCAAAATTTTCAACTTAAAACTCAATATTGCCAATTTTCACATAATGCGCCGAAATGCGTTCGGGTCACCCAGAACCCCAACCAAACACTCATACAAGTCCAAAAATATCATATGAATCTACGAAATCGTCAAAATACCGTTCCGAGATCATTTACCAAGAACTTGACCGTGGTTAACTCTAGTTGCTTTTAAAGCCAAGAATCACTTTTTCTTCAAAATTTCACATAAAAGCTTTCCGAAAAACGACATGGACCATGCACGAAAGTCATGTAACATCAAATGAAGCTATGAGAGGTCTCGAAATATAGAACAAAAGCTAGTACTCTAAACGACCTATCGGGTAGTCACATTATAGCTATAAATTTTGTGAAATAATTTACTTTTTCCCTTTGTTAACGTTGGGTCACCCATAATCATTATAAAATTAGACTAATATTGCTCTTATGTTCAAATGACAATTAGAATTAATCTTTAAACTATTTATTTAACGGGTGGGCTTGCCAAATGATTCATTTTTATCCCACTTCTTTTTTACTAAACCTGTATGCATCCATGTTTACCCCTCCCCCCCCCTCGTTTTTCTAGAACATCGTCTCCATGAAATTTCCTAACCCCCAGTCTAATCATCTTCTCAAATGAAGTAAATTTTGATGCTTCCCTATGGGGTAAAATTAATTAATGACAAGTAGACGTTCGTCGAGTTGACACGTGACAGTAAAGACAAGAAGGATATGAATCAACAAATAGTTGGTACCGGTTACGAGCATTTGACCAGTGGTGTGTGAGTTTTGAATACTTTAGAACATGAGACAAGAAGTTTGAAAGTATAATGGTTGAAGAAGGTAGCATTCAAGGAGCGGCTGTTACAAGGAATCTTATCATTTATAATCAATCGTATACGGCTATCAAGAGAGGTCTTTATTCACATTAAAAAGAGCTTGATTTGGAAATCTTGTCTCCCATAATTTAGCTATAAATAGAGAAATTTATATCCAGAGAAGGACACAAAATACTTACATGAAAAGAGGTTAAACTTTATTCTCTTATTCTGCTAACATTATTTTGCCAACTACTTTGTTCTTGATATTGTTCTTGCTACCAGAAAAGCATAATTTGAGCCCAGGCTCGCCTCTTCTTCAATTATTTCTTACTTTATTCAATTTTGTTCTTTATCACTTTATTTTTTCGGATAAACTTGATTCACGTGTATATAAACCACGTTATAAATTTAACTTTACCGTTTTACAGGTAAACAGTTTGGCGCCCACCGTGGGGTATAGACAACTGTGGTATTACTTTGATCCATTCATATTTTACTAAAGTATTTTGACACTTTTCTTTAGTAAAGAAAAAACAAATATGGCACTTATTAATGTCAACAACTCACTCAATATTGGGACAAACAACCAGCGTGAGGATAATTTTTGTGATGGAGATCAACATGATTCGACCAGTGAAACTCGCAACGACGGAAATAAGGTGATCACGCCCAACTATGCCTCATAAGATGTTTAGTGGTCGTTGCAAATATAATCCGATTAACAAGTCGGGAATCGAATCCCACGGGGAATTAACCTATTAATTACAGCCACTAGACTCGCACGAATTCAAGTAATTAACCTTTAGAATTATTCAATAATGAATTAGATGTTTACTAACTACAAGCCAAATAATGCAAATGCAGTAATCATTAACTAACAAAGGACATGTTGTAGACAAGATTTGGAACAGTCTAAGGTTATGATTTCCCCTATTGTCGGAATCCTCCCCGTTACGTTTTCTATAAATTTGCCTAAATATCCTCTACCGATCGTGAGTACTTTAAGTGTCGTAATTATCTTCCGAGTAACTACCACAATTGTCACAACCTAATTTTCCTCCGTTGGGTATCGTGATGGCACCTAGTGTTGGGGACTAGGTAAGCCTAGCAGTTACTGAATAACAACAATAATAAAAGGAAAACTAACAGTCTTGATATAGAATCTCAACAGAATGTACAAACTTTCTCAAAATCGGTAATACAACTCATAAGCTCTACGAATCTTCTACAACTTCTAAGTACAATTGTTTGGAAATAAATAAAATCGTGTATGAATAATAAATACAAAGAAGGTGACTCTGACGCCTGCCAACGCAGCAGCAGGTTACCTTGAGTCTCATCGGCAATCATCCACACATCTACTACAATATATACCTGGATCTGCATACAATAATGTGCAGAAGTGTAGTATGAGCACACCACAATGGTGCCCAGTAAGTATCAAGACTAACCTCGGTGGAGTAGTGACGAGGACTAGTCAAGACACCATTGGTCTACAAAATGAATAACATGAATATAGAAATGACCGAACGTTACATCTATCCACCGTTGGTCTACAAAATGAATAACATGAATATAGAAATGACTGAACGTTACATCTATCTAAGACTTCACAGAATAATTTACAACCATGACAATATAAAGCGGAAGGAAATTACAGAAATCAATCACGAAAGAACACAAAAATACACAGAAAGATGGACAACAAAACAAGTCAAATCGAAAGGAAACACAATACAATAAAGAACACCAATAACTCAACCCTACGTAGGTTTGTTCACATCGGACCTCAGCCATTAAAATCCATAAACTGGTGGAAATCTTGAAACAACAGTTCATATGAAAACTTTTACAAATAAAATCATTTTAGTATGGAAGAGTTTCCTTTGAAAAATATATTTTCTCCAAAAGTAGATATAAATATATTTAATAGAGGGAATTACGTAAAACATAGTTTCTTTCAAATTCGAAACTTCCCAAAGATGCTTTCCTAATAAGTGGCTTCCAAATATCTTTTTAGGCAAGACTAGTGCTTTTCAAATATACCTTCGATGTAAAAGTCATTCAAATATAATCATCTCGAAACTTTTGCTTTTTCAATAATATTTTTCAATAAAATCCCTTGATCAAAATCTCCTCAAGATTTATCTACCGGAACTCAGTCCGTAACTCAAAAATTGTCATGCAGTACAGGAAGAATATCAAATCTTGCCAATAAATGCAGTAAGAGATCACCTTTCGTGCTTAAATAAAATAAACATGACACGACATTATCCTTCGTGCTTAAATAAAATAAACATTGCACGACATCACCCTTCGTGCTTTTTCACTTTCATCCTCACAATAAATAAATACACGGCATCACCCTTCGTGCTTTACACGCTTCCTCACCCAAACAACATCAAGAACAACAATTTGGCAAGGAAAGTCAACAATAAGAACCATAAACATCCCGACAAGGGAATCACAGCGCAAACAATACCAGTGACAGCATAAACAGTAATAGAAACTGTAACATCCCGGCAAGAGAATCAGCAAGGCACACAACATCATCAACAACAGGAATAATAAGAGAAACCATACGATCCCGGCAAGGAAAACAGTTATAACCAATCTCATCTAAACAATTAACTTCACGGAATAAACTCAATTTAAACAAAGGCGCAGTAATAAGCAACATCAAGGAAATACCAATAACATAAATGTCTAACAATTAGACCTAAGTGACACTTAAGGGAATAGTCATATAAATCACAACGTTAGACCCCCGATTATAATAGTTTAAATGCTTGATTTTGTCTCATTTACGTAGTAACATACTTGTTTTATTCTTATTTTTATTCTCATTTTCATTTTATATAAAAGAAAGAAAGAGGTAGGAGAAAATGCAATCAAATGTATGAACGGATGGCTCACATGAAAATAGATTTATTGTATAAGTTCTTGATATAAATTATCATTTTTAGTAGCGGTAACTATTTAACGTTGGTGAAGGTGAAGGTGTTCCCATGTCCATTCAGTCAAAGAAAATGACAATATTTGTTACTCCTTCTGCCTCATTTATGTTTCTTATTTTTTATTTTTGGGGTCTGTCCTAAAACAAATTTAAACTTTTTTTATTTATAAGTAATTTGTTTTAAACTTTTTACTTTATCTTTAATAAGATGATTGATAAGTATATAAATACTAGTTTCTGAACACGCGCGTAGCACGTGTAACCTTTATCGGTGTTACAAAATTTTAAAAAATCACATAAATACTATTAAAAAAGTATGTTTAAGTTATAAAATAAAAAATTTGTTAGCTATCATTAAAAAAAAATCCATAAGCTTCAATTTTTTCTTCAACGACCGTGCGATTTAACTTTAAAAAAATCATGTACTTAAATTGTGATATGTCTCCAATAATAAAATAAAGTCAATAGAGAGAATCTCCTACCAAAGAGAAAGGCTTCACAAGAAATTCAATATACCACTACACACCTACCAACATAAAATGAGGAAAATAAGAGTCGGAAAGAATATGCTTAGAATGATAATTAATGATAAGACACAACAAGATAGTTATCTCTTAATACTTGCCAATTGTGCAACAGAGAATTTAATCTCGTTATATATATTAAAATCCAATCAAAAAATGATAAAAACTTATGTCTTCCCAAGAAGGTGAACGGTAAAAGTAACTATTATATAATCCCGTAGAAGTCACATGAGAAAAATAAAAAGTTCTGTTTTTCATTCATGTATTCTTTGATCCCAATAATATATAGAAATAAACATACAAATTATATCTATTCACTTTGTCCATTCTCAAGATCAGAACCAAGTTTGTTTAGTTGTAGCTTCTCGGTAAACTACGTACAAACAACTTACATGAATAAAGTACAATAAAAATAAAATAAAAAAGAAAAAAAAACTCCAAAAGCTATGCAAAAAGATACTATTCCTACAAAAATTACATAAAAAATGTGGGTTGTCTAGCGGACTTGGGGCAACCATACCTCGGCCCCAAAAAAGTAAAAAGAACACTAATATAGTGAGTAAAATCAATAAACTTTGCTCAAAAAAATAGTATATCTATTTTATTTCTAGTAAACAAGAGAATTTGGTAAAATGAATTACCGAAAAGTAAATAGACGGAAAAGAAATTCAACCCCAAAAAGAGTTAGTCCAAGGATCCAACAAAATGAGGTATAACTTATGTTCATTCAATGGTCAACACAAATGTGCAATTGAAAAATAGGCTCTTCCTCTCCCTAGAGTTCACATTATTAGGCGTGTAGAATATTCTTATTTAATTAGTATTTTATTTGAATGTGTATTTACATTTTGATACAAAGAGTAGTGTTAAAATGAAGGGTAAGATGGGCGTTTGAGATTTTTATGGCATTTTAATCTTTTAACTTTCATTTTGGAGTTTCCCACTTATAATATAGTATGATGATTAATGATTTATTTTGAACCATAAGTTTTAAATTTTTTTTTTTTAAAGCTCAACACCACAAGCCAATCAACCAACAAATAGATACGCTTCACAGAAGGAAGAGATAGAATCCAACTTTTGTTTGTTTTCAGGAGTGCAAGTTCCCAACATTGCTCTGGTTGGAATTAGAGAAACTAAGTTCATTTCGGTATGAGAAAATAACCAATCCTGAATAAGGGATAAGTCAGGCGTGTACACACTATGGCATCGGTTAACCCTTTTAATTAAGTGTGAAATGTTGTCAAGTGCAGTCATTCATAGGTGCAAGGTACTTTACTTACTATTATAAGTGGATGACTACAGTAGATAGATCTGACTTTCTTTACTTAGAGAGAAGTCCTAAGCTCTTTCTAAATTTAATATATAGAAAGTTTGGAAAATAAGTCAAATCCTCAGATCAAGAGGTTGAGGTATGAACTCCGGCTGAGAATACATGTCGAGTAAAATACCGCCATATAAATTGAGATAAAGGGAATACTAAGCTAGTGTTTGCTCATAGATTTTCAATTTTATTTTGAAAATTTTGTTTTGGATGAAGTTTGGGGCTTTTGTATCCGTACCCATTTTTTGTGCCACGTTTTAACTTATACCCGCTTTGTAAAAAAAATTGTATCCGTACCTGCTTTGTGCATAACTTCAGCATGCGGGGCTGAAGTAGCAAAGGCAATCACGCAAAACTTCAGCATTCTAGTAGATGAGCTTGAAGTAGCTTGCGAACTTCAGCTCTGGAGCTGAAGTTTTTGTCTTTGTAAATGAGGAACTTCAGCATACGGGGCTGAAGTTCCCCCAGTTACACTGGGGAACTAGAGCTGAAGTTTTTGTCTTTGTAAATGGGGAACTTCAGCATACGGGGCTGAAGTTCCCCCAGTTACACTGGGGAACTAGAGCTGAAGTTTTTGTCTTTGTAAATGAGGAACTTCAGCATACGGGGCTGCAGTTCCCCAGTTATAAAGACAAAAACTTCAGCATACGGGCTGAAGTTACCCCAGTTACACTGGGAAACTTCAGCTCTAGAGCTTAAGTTTTGTCTTTTGTAAATGGGGAACTTCAGCATACTGGGCTGAAGTTCCCAAGATAACAACTTCAGCATACGGGGCTGAAGTTCCCCAGTTTACAAAGACAAAACTTCAGCTCTAGAATAAAGATAACAACTTCAGCATACGGGGATGAAGTTCCCTAGTTTACAAAGACAAAACTTCAGCTCTAGAACTCTAGAGTTGAAGTTTTGTCTTTGTAAACTAGGGAACTTCAGCCCTGTATGCTGAAGTTGTTGTCTTTATAACTTGGCGAACTTCAGCTCAACGAGGAAAAGGGGAGCTGAAGTTATTTAAAAAGTGGGTACAAGTTAAAAGGTTTTAAAAAAACGGGTATAGGTTAAATAGGGGCGACCAAATAGGGTGCCCCGTGCAATTTTTACATGAAGTTTGGTTTGAAGATGAAACTGTGTTTGGATATACGTTTTTAAAATATATTTTCCAAATTTATTTTTTATTAGGGATTTAGCGCAAAACCAATTATTGAGTTGGTTTTGGGATTTAGAATTTTGCCAAAATATAGGCAAAATTTATGGATAAACATGTATTTATCATATAATATCCAAGTTTATTTTGACAAAATTTATTGTCCTAATATTTTTGACGCAAATTTGCTTGACAATTATCTATCAATATTCAAAATAGACGATTTCAATACCGATATGGGCAAATGGGGCGGATAAAATAAAAGAAATTTGAATTATATTTGCTCTCACTAGGCCACGACGCATAGGCATAGCCAATAGCAAATTGGTAGTTTAGTGGATGAAAATGCGTACGCACAGTGGTATTACGCCATCAAAGATGGAGATGTGCTGCAAAATATCTTTTATTTCGCAAAAACTTCACGTGATACGAGTTACTGTGGGGCCTACAGGCTCCTCTAAAATATCTTTTCTTTTTCTTAACCCTAGGTCTAAAATATCTTTCGAGCTATAACTACTCACCTTAACCCGAGTTAGACATCAAAGTCTATCCTTATACGGCATATGCAGCAGCTTCGTAATTTACGGACTTTTTCCCACTCCACCAGCCCCTAATTTTGTTTGATTCGTCCTTTTCCGGGATCAAATTTTTAGTGAATCTAAAATAGTATATGCATATTATCCAATTAACTATTTTTAAATAATGAAATTATGGCATAAATGAGTAGGCATAAATATTAATTACATATTTATGTCAACCAACAAAGGAAAAATTGCTGTTTAGTCCATATTTGGGTAGAGTTTCTTGGAAATTTTGGTTTACAGATATATCGATACAGTTTTAGATATTTATAGCTATTTTAGAAAAAGAAAGCGCGTTGAATAACTTTTACTTTTGCAAGAAATTCGGAAAAAACAAGAGCCGAAACCAGACCTCTAACCCAAGTTGAATAAGAGTGCGAAATTAACTCAACCGCCCTACTTAACCCTAGCATCCTCCCCCCCTATAAATACATAGCCTTTCTTCTTATTTTTCTTCATCCCTTTCTCCTCCGTCTCCATCTCTCTATCTATATATAAAAAAAAAACAATGGCTGAAGTTGAATACCGGTGCTTCGTCGGTGGGCTCGCATGGGCTACCACTGATCGAACCCTAGGCGAAGCTTTCTCTCAGTACGGCGAGGTGCTTGAATCGAAGGTCCGTTTGTCGGTCGCAGAGCAGAGATCGGAATCCGAGCCGTGATTTGGCTTCGTTTACCCCTCTGTTACTGTTGATTCATCTGTTACTGTTACTATGTCACTATGTCTCTCTCTGTTACTGTTGATTCATCTGTTACTGTTACTATTTGATACTATTATTCGTTCTCTCTAACGGTACGTTCCGTCTTACTTCTCTTCTTATAAAAGAGATGAAGATAGATCGGTTGTTTCTATTTTTTCGTCCAATTTGCTTGGAATGAATGCTATTTTCCGAGTTAACTCGGACGTTTCTCCTTTTTTTTGCTTTATCTTTACTGTGATAGTGTAGATCTGATGTTGTTTTGGTGTGGATTTTGATTTTGCAGATCATCAATGACCGTGAAACCGGTAGATCTAGAGGATTTGGCTTTGTTACCTTCGGTGATGAGAAATCAATGAGAGACGCTATCGAAGGGATGAACGGCCAGGACCTTGATGGTCGTAACATCACCGTTAACGAAGCTCAATCACGCGGAAGCGGTGGTGGAGGCGGCGGCGGCGGCGGAGGCTTCCGTGGTGGTCGTCGTGAGGGAGGCGGCGGATATGGAGGTGGAGGATATGGAGGTGGAAGACGTGAGGGTGGCGGCGGCGGTTATGGCGGCGGTGGTTACGGTGGTGGCCGAGACCGAGGATACGGCGGTGGTGGTGACCGTGGATACGGTGGTGATGGTGGATCACGCTACTCAAGGGGTGGTGGTGACTCTGATGGAAACTGGAGGAATTAGTTTTTTGATAAAAGTGGATTTTAGTGATTTTGATTTGATCGCATTTTATGTTAGTTCTATCTTGATGTTAGTGTGACTAGTCTTTTTTGACCGCTATTGGTGCGTTACTTTACTGTGTTTCTCTATTTACCAAGTTCTTATTGAATGAAGTAAATGAAGGTCTACAAATTATATCTTTTTTGTGTATCTGCATCCTTATCTGTCGGATATACGTATTCTTTACTTATTCGTTTTATTAAATTAATTCTGTCTCTGCATGATCAAACTCAATATATACAATATGAAATAGCCAAACAACGCTGCTAGCTACACATGAACTGTTGAACTCGTATTACTGAATATGTTTGATTTTGTTACTAAAACAAATGCCTAGAATTATTCTATAATTATTTGAATTCAAAATGTTGAACAATTTTTGATGTCTCAAAATTATCTCTCGCAAAATTTGAACAGTAGCTACTCTCAAACTCAAAGGCAGGAAGCAATGCGTCATAGATGAATTTATATTCCGTTTTTTGGTGATTCCATGTTTACGTCGGTTCTCTTGCTGTTCACTAGAGTACTTTCTAATGTTGCCTTTTCTGAGGTGTGTTTCTGCCCAGTGGGGAGGCTCGATAACTTCACTTGGTACTATCTTTTTATATTTAAGGAATCAAAGTTTATTGATTTGACTAATTGAAATTCCAACTGTGTAGGGGTAAAACAATGGCATTCCATAATGGAGGTCTTAATTCATTATTTTATTATCACAGAATCATGTATGATTCA
The DNA here is from genome assembly GCA_005239525.1 of Nicotiana knightiana. Taxonomy (NCBI): domain Eukaryota; kingdom Viridiplantae; phylum Streptophyta; class Magnoliopsida; order Solanales; family Solanaceae; genus Nicotiana; species Nicotiana knightiana. Next base: position 99,551 of record ML397529.1, on the reverse strand, counting down.
GAAACAATCATCTTTTTCTACACTTAAAATATATATTAAAAAAAACATAAGACCTTATGTTGCGAATATACGTTTAACATTTTATGTTTTGAAAATCTTTTACTATAAAATACTGTTTCCTTTGATTTATAACAGTTACATAATTTTCAGTTTGAAAATCTGTCTACATTTTATAAAAATATTGTATTTTTATTTCTCATATAATTAATTCTTTGCATTAATTCCTTTTATAGTTAAGCGTGCAAACTTATTTATATACATACTATTCTTTAATTTAAGTAGGGTGTACATATTTTTAAAAATGTTTCCTTAAAAAGTTGAAATGAAGATTCAATTACAAAATCGATACTAATGGTGCTTAATGCAATTCTCAAGATTTGAAACATTACGGGGATTTGCATCTATACCTGCTTTTTACGTCACGTTTTAATTTATATTCGCTTTGCAAAAAAAATTGCAAGCGTACCAACTTTTCGCTTAAACTTCAGTCATATGGGCCTGAAGTAACAAAGACAATCACGCAAACTTCAGCATTCTAGTAGACGGCGGAACTTAAGAATTATACTAGCTGAAGTTTTGTTCTCTATTTGTTGAACTTCATCATGTTTTAGCTGAAGTTTTGCCCTGGATTCATTAGTTTTGTCGTAAAGCTTTTTCAAAAAACTTCAGCAGAAGATGCTGAAGTAATTTAGTTCATTTGTAAAAATTTCAGCACTAAATAAACTGATATTTGCTGAACTTCAACATGTTTTGGTTGAAGCTTTGTTTATATTTGCTGAACTTTAGCATTCTTAACTTTATTTGTTTGGAAGTTATTAGGTTGGTCGAAGTACAAGCAAACATTAATTTTCAACAGAAAGTTCATCCCTATGAACTGAAGTTTCATAGCAGCACCAACAACAACAGAAGAAAGAATAAGAAAACGAAGGAGAAGGAGGAGGAGGAGCAGAAATAGGGCTGAAATTGTTTAAAAGTGGGTACAAGTTAAAATTTCAAAAAAAAAATAGGTATAGGTTAAATGGGGGCGACCAAATAGAACGCCCCGTGCAATTTTTACACAAATAACCCAAAAAAAATAAAAAATAATAATAACTTGTTTTCTTCCATAAAGATTGGTAGACATTACATACAATGCAACTACACGTCAGTCTAATGGAATTAAAGGTTTTTGCATCCTGTTCAATTGTTCAAATTATCAAGAAAAAAAAGTTAATTATATCTAATATATTTCTGAACCATTACCAAATGAGGCTTTTAATTATAGACAATGGAAGGATTCACTTACAAAGTCGACACTAATGGTGCTAATGTAACTCTCAAAATTCGAATAGCACACATATTTTCTTCCATAAAGATTGTTAGACATTACAAGTAACAACGGACCAATTTAAAAGCAAATGAAGTATGTAAACGAAAAAAGAACTACGTTGAACATCCAACACCCATTAAAATAGGTACAAGAAAATAGAAGCTTAATGAAACAGAAGCTTTACTCCACCCTGTCATAGTTGAACTTCCATGACGAACGAAAATAGTCACAAAGAAAGTTGAATTTATTGGATGGGAATAGGAGAAATTATAGGTGAAAAGGTTTGTAACTGAAATGGAATTATGATGTTTAATTAAGGCCTCATTTGTTTGTACTTAATGGAGCTTTGAATCTTAAGTAAAAATTGTACGGGGCGCCTTATTTAGGCCCCCCTATTTAACCTGTACCTGCTTTGTTTTTATGTTTCTACGGTACCCATTTTTTTTGTTAAAAGCCTTTCGAAAAGACAATTTTACCCTTTTACAAGCAATCAAGCCTACTTTCTCTCTCTTCAAGTAAACCCATTCCTCTACTTCCATTCCTATACTTTGCAAATACTCTCTTTCTCTCTCTCTCCCGTTCTTCGCTTTTACGATCGTCATTGATTTTTGATATGCATCGTTTCAACTGTTTGTTCGCCAACAATATTACGTATAATCACGGGTACATTGCAGTACCTTTACGTTCTGGGTATTGTTTTTTTTGTGATAGTCATGTTCTATAGTGCTTTATTAAATTTGTGCTTTGATGTTTAATTTTATTGGTGTTTTGTTTTGGTCATATGCTGAAGTTTTTGAACGTGTGTGTCTGTTTTAAATGAACATTTCTATAAATTCTTTAGCTAGGGAGCTGAAGTTTTGTTTGTGTTTTTTGTTATATTTTTATGAATTAATGACAAAACTTCAGCATATGAGGTGCTGAAGATTTTACAAATGAACTAATTGACTTCATCATCTTGTGCTGAAGTTTTAAAAAAAGCTCATGACAAAACTATAGAATTAAGGACAAAACTTCAGCATATGAGGTGCTGAAGATTTTACAAATGAACTAATTGACTTCATCATCTTGTGCTGAAGTTTTAAAAAAAGCTCATGACAAAACTATAGAATTAAGGACAAAACTTCAGCTTATGAGGTACTGAAGATTTTACAAATGAATTAATTGACTTCAACATCTTGTGCTGAAGTTTTTCATAAAGCTCATGAAGACAAAACAAACTTCAGCACATTATGTGCTGAAGTCTTTACAAATGAACTGTTTTGTGCGTGATTCAAGTATGAGAAGAGATAGAGTATTTTGTGCGTGATTCAAATATGAGAAGAGACGGAGGTGCATGATTTTTATGCTATGTCAGTGGTAGAATGGTCATATTAGTGCGGATATTTTGTCAGCTGGCTACCAAATCAATAATTTTTAAAAATAAGGTATATGTTAAAAGGTGACTGCTATGTAGGGTATGACTGCAAATCCCCCGAATCTTAATCATTCAGGCCTCAGACATTAAGTGCGTTTATTTTTAAAGTCTGAATCTTCATTATTTAGATCTTAATCTGTATACGGTTAAAATCAACCACACCCGATTTTTCGGGCTCGAGGGTATGTCTCGAGAGTGAGCCAGTATCGAAGCAAGTTCGGGCTCGAAGAACACGAAGACCGAGGGATCAAGATCATTCTAAATCGACACTGAAGTAACGGAATCACGAGATATCTGCAATCGATCACCAATCTCAGCGAGAATCTCGGAATTGGCAGAACCAATAGCGGTTATTGATATCAATCATGTATTTGACTTCCAAAATTACAGTTATACCTTTTTTAGGATTCCTCTACTATATAAAGGGGAACCCTGTTCATTTGTAAAGGAGGGAAGTAGGGTTGTGCACGGATAAAATCGGATCGGATTTAACACATTTCAGATTCGGATTTCAGATTTTGGATTCTAGAAAATGCAATCCGAATCTGATCCGAATTATATTGTATCAGATTCAGATTTTAAAGTTTGGATCAGATCGAATTTCAGATCTTATTATGCCTCAAAGTTGCAAACTAATATGTATATTTTCTTTGTAAAAGAGGCAATGCATTAAGAAAAATTCATGTTTATACAATTATGAGAGTATTATGGTGTCAATATAGCTAAATCTAGTAATAAGGTAATAACTTGGAGGAAGATGTAAAGGAAGTACTGACTATCCGAAATTAAAGTGTAGTATTTATATATTGCCTAATAATTTTGGATTTCGGATCGGATCGGATCGGATCGGATAAAAATATACCAATCCGAATCCAAAATTTTAATAAACACAATCCGAAATTCGATCCAATCCGAAATCCTAAATTGAATGGATCGGTTCGGATTTCGGATATACGATCCAAATGAACAGCCCTAGAGGGAAGGATAGACACAATTACTGAGAAATACAAACACTCTGCTCTTTTACTCGCTCTTAATTCCATATTATTCTTATTGTTCTTATTGTTATCCGAGGTCGATAACTTGCAAACGACACTGGTTTGATATGTTACAATCAGTTAATTCCCTTATCTATTTAGCTATTTATCAATTGGCATTGAATTAGATCACGTATCCTTATAATCACATTACAAGTTTAGTTGTTACTCGTATTTCGAGGTAAACATTTTGGCACCCACCATGGGGCTAAGGATAATAGTGATTGTTCAGTGCTAATTCTGGTATAACACACTATTTTACGCTTGTTTCTTGTCAAGAATTTTGTTTTCAGGTTGAATCATGTCAAACTCGCAAAAGACGTCTGCACATGGTGACAACGGCCTCGGGCTCCACGGAGAAAACGAGAATGTTATCGCCCCAGGAATCGAGGTGCCACAGGTTGACCTCAGAGGAGCACCACCTGTCAACCTTGTTGATGTCAGTTCTCATGTTGCCTTGAATGCGGAATTGGGCGCAGACCCCGAGGGAAGCGTACGTAGAGCGAGCCGAACTGACGGTCGAGGAACGTAGGGCAGAGGAGACGAAGGTGTCAGTCTTCAAGTTATATTTGAAATGTTGCAAGCCCAACAAAACACCATTGCTCAATTGCAAAATCAGCACAGGGGACCGAGTAAGGTCGAACAAGAGGCTACTCGCCGTACCGAGCTAGTGTCTGAAAGATTAGGTGATAATACTTCAACAACCGACCCTTCTATAATGAGGATTCTTGAGGAATTTACTATGAGAATAGAATCGGGAGAAAATAAAATCGAGGCTAACGACAAGAAGGTGGAAACTTCTAACTCTCAAGCTGATAATATACCTGGGGCACCATCGATCTTAAAGGGAATGGACTCTAAGAAGTTACTGCAAAAACCATTTCCTCCAAGTGCGGCTCCGAAGCCCATCCCAAAGAAGTTCCGTATGCCCGATATACCTAAATATAACGGGACTTCAGACCCCAATGAGCACGCCACTTCTTATACGTGCTCCATAAAAGGTAATGATTTAGAGGATGACGAGATCAAGTCTGTACTACTAAAGGAATTCAGAGAAATCCTGTCGAAGGGAGCCATGATTTGGTACCAAAACTTGCCACCGAACTCTATCGATTCGTTTGCCATGTTGGTGGATTCGTTTATGAAAGCGCACGATGATGCCATAAAGGTCGCAACAAGAAAATCAGACCTCTTCAAAGTAAAGCAGAGGGATAACGAGATGCTAAGAGTGTTCGTATCTCGATTCTAAATGGAACGTATGGAATTACCACCAGTCATTGATGATTGGGCTGTTCAAGAAGGTGAAAAATAAAATTATATCCCTAGAAAATAAATAAATACTTAGCATTTTTTTTGAAAATAAATATTAAGTTCTATACTGCTATATAGGTAGACAAATCAAATAATTTTTTTAAACCTTTTTCATATATAAACATTCTTCAACATATGTCTCTTTTAAAAAGATAAAGTGATGGACTGTTATGAGGATATTTTTGTAAAAAAACAATTCTTTTAGAAATTGTGTAATGCTTTAATAATCAAATCAAACAATGGATAATAAATATGTCAGCATAATTAATACCAGCATAACTAATGCAAGCATAACTAATACCATCATTACTAATACATCTTATTCAGCGTTATTCTTATGCACTCTACCAAATGACCCCAAGTATTCATGTTAGTTGCTGTTCAACAACTATGTAGTACCAACTTACGGATCGTAGGATAATGAGAAAGAAAGAAGATCCCACTTTGCAGACCTAACAAAGTGTAAACAATTTTATTTACATAAGTCAGGAATAAATACTTCTAATTAAAAGATAATGAATACAAGT
>ML397529.1:80303-93115 GCA_005239525.1 Nicotiana knightiana | reverse complement strand
GGGGGGGGGGGGGGGTGTTCTGCAAAAATATTCTTCACGTTGTGCATAGTTTATTTTATTTTGATTTCTAAGCCCAAATAATTATGAAAAAAAAAAACGGTCGGACCTGACCTGGTCGCGGGTCATGGGTTATTCCGGATTGAATTTTCGTTAATTAATTAAAAGGAATTTTGTCCAAAAAGATTAATCAATCAATTGATCTTTGACCGAATCCGAAGTCGAAGCCGAGCCGAGCAAGCGACGACGACGGCGGTGCGAGGCTTGCCTTCTTCTTAACTATTTAAGAGCTAGAAGAAGAGCAATTGTATATATACTCATCAAAGTCTTTTGTTCCTCCAATATGGGACAATGTCCCTTTGCCAATGAGAAAAACTCAAACTCAAATATTTTATTTTTCTTCCATTTATCATTCACCCTCTTTAAGCTACATCAAGCTTAAAATTAAGCTACACCAAGCTTAAAAGCCTAACAATCCCCCACGTGAATGGGGAATGACTATAAAATAAAGGAATGCACGGACGCGTGTGTGTTTTACATGAAAGAATTAATTGCATCTGGATAAGTAAGTTTCCCTTTGAACTTTCCGTAGTGAACTTATATCGGATATACTCGGTCAATCGGTAGATTTGATATCTTTAAACCGTCGAGCTTTGTTGTATACCTAGACAACATAAGTTACACAATCAATCTTTAACCATCTATGGTTCTCACGGTTGTGTTCGTTTAAGCCATGAACACCGCCTGGTTTCATGAGTGCTTAGAGAATGAGCCTTTACTTTCATTACCCTTGAAAAGTCTTACACTTCACACTCATATATGTGATTCCTAAACGTGTAATCCTATATACACACTATCTGGTCATATCCTGCCAGACTTAGCAAATCAATAAAAATCCTTAAGCTTTATTGACTCATCAAAAAGCCTTAATGCCTTAAAAACACCTTACGTATAAATATTATTTTGACACCGCTTAAAATAAACACGACACATAGCCTGCTGGCAAAGTAGGTTCAAGTTTTTCGGAAGGTCTTGAGTTCGAGATAATCAGAAAATTTAATAAGTAAAAATTCTGAGATTCAAGGCATATTTATAGCCCATTTGGCACTATTTTTGAAAAGGTTTGCAACCTTTCAGAACAATCAGAATAACCATAGCTGTTGGAACAGGTGGAATATTGCGGGAAAAACAGAAAATGAATTTAAAATAATCCAGGAAAGAAAACGGACCGGACCAAACCTGGTCGTGGGTCATGGGTTATTCCAGATTGAATTTTCGTTAATTAATTAAATAATTAAAAGAAATTTTGTCCAAAAGATTAATCAATCAATCGATCTTTGACCGAATCCGAAGCCGAAGCCGAACTAAATAACTTCGGCATGTTTAAACTGAAGTTTTAGCAAATGAACTAAATAACTTCAACACTCATGACAAAACTGTAGACTGCATGATAAATAACTTCAGCATGCATTAGCATGAAGTTTTAGCTTCAATGTAAAACAACTTCATGCTATATTAGCATGAAATTTTAGCTTCAACATGAAACAACTTCATGCTACATTAGTATGAAATTTCTAGTTTTTTGATAAAGCTGCTGAGAGGAGAGGAAGAGAACTTTTTTCATGAATGAGGTTGTAGATCACACGATTTATCATGGGTTTAAGTGTCATATTATTACAGATTTTTTGTCAACTGGCTACTAAATCAATAACTTTTAAAAATAGAGTACAAGTTAAAAAGTGGCACAATTATAAGGTATGACTTTAAATCCCACGATAAATTGCATTCATTTAATATAAGGCAATTTATAACATTAAACAATAGGGGATTAATGTACATGTATAAAATGAGGGGACACAAAGAATATGGAAATAGTCTAAACTGGGCGTTAATATAGGAAAATTTTCGTTCCTATACCATATAGGAAATTATATTACCAAATATGTTCATAGTTTGCATATTATTCGTCATGCTAATAGTATTTCTACAAAAAATAGACAATTCATTAAATAAGGAATCATTGTAGCTGTATGCTTCCTTATTTAGGCTCGCTAATATTGGGGAATCAAAGATTCTTTCAGATATTTCATTAAACAAGGAATCATTGTATCTGTAGGCTTCCTTATTTAGGCGCGCTAATATTGGGAATTCCTTAATTAATTGTCTGGTTTTAATGGATTCGATCTCATATTTTTAAAATATTTAATTACTTGGAACTCAACTGGAAGAATTAAAAATATACAAGTTGTTCTAGAATGTCAACACTTACGTTTAACATAACAATATTGCAGATGCGTGTTGAGAGGTAGTGACGGACTAAACCTCCATAATTAAATCATCCTTCATACAAAATTTAGGCGTGTTCACAGTTTATCAGAAAATAACAACAAAATATACTAGATATACCTCCATATGTTCTACATGCCAACATGTCACAGTGTGAAAATGCACATAGTGCTCACAACTCTTCCACAGAAGCCCACTCAGTAGTATATATGGCTCTCAGGCCCAGAGAAGTTCCATCCCGGAATATGTATAAACACCGGTGGCCGTAGTCACTCCGTACTGAGGAAAAAGACTAGTCCAGCCCCCACGGAGAAGATCTATATCTAGAATACAACACTCGGACAATATCCATATCCAGGGAAGATCCATCTCTCACATAACATCAACTTCGGACAAGATCCATGCCCAGGGAAGATCCATCCCTCATATAACATCAGCTTCGGACAAGATCCATGCCCAGGGAAGATCCATCCCTCACATAACACCAGCTTCGGACAAGATCCATGCCCAGAGAAGATCCATCCCTCATCATCAATGCGCTCACTGGGGGTGTAAAGACTCCGGAGGGGCGCTAGTGGCCCAAGCCCCATATCAAGCCAACTAAGGCATGATTTAATATCGCTGCGGTGTGCAGTACAATCTCATAACTGTCTCAATAACATGTTTTCGGCCTCACTCAGTCATTACTCTTCAGTCTCACTCACATGGATCACAGATGTATCCATCAGCCGAAACAATGATAAATATGCATATAATTATTAATATTGAGACTGAGATATGAAGTGATATGCTATAACATGACTGAGTATATGAAATCAAATAATCACAAAATGAGACAGTAATATACGACCACTCGGGTCTCAGCATTTTCGGCGTGAAGCCTAGCATTTATACTTAACATGATTTCTATGTTCACAATTACTACATTAATAGAAGCACAGATGTCATCATGGAATAATCACTAAGCGGTGTCATGGGATAAGCCAGACCATAAATACTCGGTGCACGCCCGCACGCCCGTCACTTGGCATGTGCGTCACCTCAATTATAGTCATAAATCATTTAGCTCGGGGTTTCGAACCCTCAAAACCAAGTTTAGAAACATTACTTACCTCAAAACCAGCTAAAATACTATTCCGTAGTGCTTTTGCCTCTAAATTCGGCCTCTGAGTGCTCCAAATTTACCAAGTTCAGATTTTTATCATCAAATTATGCTTAAGAAATGAATTCCAATTGAAAAGTACCAAATTTAGCTCAAAACCTGAAATTAGCCAAAACCCGACACCCGGGCCCGTGTCTCGTAACTCAACAAATTTTATACCAAAATATTCTTCATCATCTCACGAGTCCGTACATATAAAGAATGATAAAATCGGAGTTCGTTTGACCTCTCAAATCAACCCCTAAAGGTCTCATAATCTCAAGCCCTAACCCCCCATTTTCTACTGATTTTCATGAATTCGACACTGAGATTATGTTCATTAATCACCTATAATCGAGTTTTAAGGTCCAAAATACTTACCTCTATAAAGTACACTAATTTTTCCTCTTCAAAATCGCCTCAAAAGCTTCTTCCCGTTCAAAAATAGTGTTAAAAGGTCTAATGGTCACGGAGGGTTTTAATTTATACTTTCTGCCGAGGGGTTCCGCACCTGCGGCCCATGTCTCGCACCTGTGGTCAAAACAACCGCATCTGCGACCCACATTCCGCACCTGCAACTTCGCAGGTGCGGCCCACTATCCGCATCTGCGACCTCTTCCCTGGCTGGCCAAATCTCGCACCTGCGGAGCCTCCTTCCGCTCCTGCGGGCTCGCACCTGCGATGACTCATCCGCAGGTGCGGTTACACCAGCACCAGCAACTTCAGCAGCAACACAAGCACTCCAAACTCCCCGTTAACCACTCAAAACTATCCCGAGCCCCTCGGGACCCCAACCAAACATACCAACACCTCATATATGATCATTCAAACTTAGTTGCACTCCCGAAACACTAAAAATAACATCAAAATACCAAAATCACATCAAATTCAAGCCTAAGAACTTTGAAATTTCTAAAATCCTCCAACAATGCCGAAACTATCCAAAACAACTCCGATTGACCTGAAATTTTTTAGACATATTCAAAATGACATTACGAACCTGTTCCAACTTCCGGAATTTCAGTCCGAGCCTGATAGCCTATTTTCCACTGTCGACCGAAAATTATCAAAAAACTAACTTTCGTCAATTCAAGCCTAATTCTACACCGGTCCTCACAAAAATATTCCGAACACACTCCTAAGTCCCAAATCACCTAACGAAGCCATCCGCGCCATTAAATCCGTATTTCGAGGTCGTTTACCAATAAGTTAACTCTCAGTTGGCTTTTCCAACTCTAAGGCTATTTTTAAGGACTAAGTGACTAAACTCTCACTACAACCATTTCGATTTCAAGCCTACCAACTCTAACACATCAATAATAATTTAACCCAGCTATGACGAGGCAATAACAATAATTTTTAATGCAAGTTCTACGTAACGACCGACCGGGTCGTTACAGATCTGTTCGAGCTCAGAACATATTGAGAATCAAACTCTGGGAGATAAACCTTAATGTGAAGGAACCCGAAATCATAACCATCAAATCGACTAGGCTTGTGCTCATCTTCCCCGGGCACAAAAATATTGGGACAAGATTGCAGAGGTGCCGACAATGCCCTGGCTATGGAAGAAATAATGAGATTTTGATATAGAAATCGTGGGTGTGGGAGGGAAACGTGGGTGAAGGTGTGAAAATTGGAGAGAGAAACGTGGGGAGAGGGATTAGAAGGAATATACGGTACCATTAAATTAGGAGTGTAATTAATACCCTAAAAACCACTAATGGTATATAATTGGTAATTAGGTATACTAAATATAATTATATCAAACCTTAAACATTGAAGGTAATATAATTTCCTATATGGCATAGAAATGTTAAAAAACGCTTGGTTTCAAGATTAAGAGGTGTATTTAGGAGGTGTCTTTTGGGTTGATTAGGAGGTGTATAGCATAAAATTGAAGGAATAATGGGAAAATTCCAAAAATTTGAGATAAAAGATAAAAAGGCTTTCTTAGGTTTAGAGAGTGCCAAGTCATCTCTCCTATGTCCGTCCTTTATATATACACTAGTCAAATCAATAAAAATAAATTAGCAGTATAATTCTTGAATAAACTTAATCGAGATAAAAGAGATAGAATTTTCACATATCAAAGAAAAATATAAATATTCTTTTATGGATAGCTCCGAATTCACACACTTTATTGTTTCCTAAATATAACATTATATGCAAAATTGAATACCATTCAACAAAATAGGCTTTAGAAAAGCACTAAAACTAATTTGGTTAAAATTCTTGATATAGCAAAAATAATTATCATCTAATCTACAACTTATGAAAGGCTAAAGACATAGTGGAGACCACTCTCAAATGTAAGTGCAATTCAATCTTTCTCACATAATTGATCATTTATTTTTGATTAATTAGCTTAGATTTCCTATGAATTAAAAAAAGTTTCAAGAGTTTTACGTTCTTTGTTTAGAAATACTGTTTCTTAAATACATATTTAATATATACATATTTAAGTTTGATTTTTAAATATTTTCAAAATTTTCTCCTATTAAAAATAGAAAATATGTCTCACAAAAAAAAATAAAAATAAAAATAAATAAATGTCAATACTAGTCAAAATGATGTTTGACTTCACTTTTTTTTAGATCAATTTTGTATTATGTATATAAATATACAGGAAAACAGAAACAAACCGTTGGTGTTGTAGAGGAAGAGAACATTTGAGCTTCCCTCAATTATATTGCCACCTCACACAATTATATTATATCTAGATATAGATATATATACGTAGATATAGATAGGCAAAATATCTTAACACCCCCCTAAATTTAACACGAATTATTAGTTATATCCTTAAACTATTCGTGGTCTTAATTACCCCCCTCAACTTGGCCTTTTGAGAGTTATTACCCCCCTGGATGCTGATGTGGCAAAGAGTGTGGGTGCACTCATCTGCCACATGGATTTTTTTTTAAAATAAAATATATTTTTATCTTTTTAAGTATGTTACTTTTTTGGATAATTTTTTTCGAATACAATTTATAATAAAACTTGAATAGAACTAAATTATTTAGGCTAAATATTTTTATTTGGCTAAAAAATAAAGTTTTAGTTAATCTTTTTTATGAATTTGATCTAAAAACAATTGAATGTAAGTACAAATATAAATCCTTGATATGACAAAAGGATTACAAGAAGAAAAAATAATAACAAAAAAGTATGAGATAATTATCACGAGTATATGTTATAAATAGTCAATTGAAATAAATAGTCAATGCATCTAAAAAGTTATAAAAAAATACACATAACTATTTATTTCAATTGTATAAATCTTTATTTTCAGATCAAATTCACAAAAAGATTAACTAAAACTTTATTATTTTTAGCCAAATAAAAATATTTAGCCTAAATAATGTAGTTTCATCCAAGTTTTATTATAGTTTGTATTGGAAAAAGATTATCCAAAAAAGTAACATACTTAAAAAGGTAAATATATATTTTATTTTTAAAAAAAATGCCACATATACAAAAAAATCCACGTGGCAGGTGAGTGCACCCATACTCTTTGCCACATTAGCGTCCAGGAGGGTGACTCTCGAAAGGCCAAGTTGAGGGGGGTAATTAGTAAAAATTGCGCGTGGTACCCTATTTGGTCGCCTCCATTTAATTTATACCCGCTTTTTTAAAAACTTTTAACTTGTACCCACTTTTTAAATAACTTCAGCTCCCCCTTCCCTCGCTGAGCTGAAGTTTTTGTCTTTATAACTGGGGAACTTCAGCATGATGTTCCCCATTTACAAAGACAAAAACTTCAGCTCTAGAACTGAAGTCCCCCAATGTAACTGGGGGAACTTCAGCCCCGTATGCTGAAGTTTTTGTCTTTATAACTAGGGACTTCAGCTCTAGAACTTCAGCTCGCAAGCTACTTCAGGCCCGTCTACTAGAATGCTGAAGTTTTGTGTGATTGCCTTTGCTACTTCAGCCCCGCATGCTGAAGTTATGCGCAAAAGCGGGTACGGATGCAATTTTTTTTACAAAGTGAGTATAAGTTAAAACGTGACACAAAAAGTGGGTACGGATGCAAAAGCCCCGGGTAATTAAGACCACGAATAGTTTAAGGCTGTAACTAATAATCCGTATCAAGTTTAGGGGGGTGTTAAGGTATTTTGCCGTATAGATATTTGTGGCTTATCGGATTCCATTGATAGAAAACAGTTCTTGAGTCGCTGAATTCTGTTAAAGAATTACTGCTCTTGAAATTGCAATTGGACAATGTAATCTCACTAATTTTCCTAGATATACACGGATATAAAAGATATACATAAGAGATCATGGATATACATAGAAAATATACACTAACATACAAGGGTTATACACTAATATATTGAGAATATACTACGAATATACATGGAAGATGGAATATCTTAAATCATCTCCAAAGACCTCCAAAATTTATATTTAAGCACCTTAAGATGTTTCCAATGAAACCCGGTATCACACAACTGAAACAAATTCCAACCGCATAGAAATGGAAAATTCAAACCAAACTTTCGTACTGTATCATATTATGTTCGGATACTTTTTGATTTTAATTAAAAATATTTTTATCCAGATTTTACTTTCATGAAAAGATAATAAAATATTGATTAATTTTTGAACTCTGATTAGTTCTCAATTTATCAGGCTAATAATTTCACATTTAGTGCCAATTATCCGTAAAAATTGCGCGGGGCACTCTATTTGGTCGCTCCCATTTAACCTATACCCGCTTTTTAGAAAACTTTTAACTTGTACTTACTTTTTAAATAACTTCAGCTCCCCTTTCCCTCGCTGAGCTGAAGTTCACCAATTAAGCTGAAGTTCGCCAGTTATAAAGACAAAACTTCAACATACGGGGCTGAAGTTCCCAAGTTATAAAGACAATAACTTAAGCATACGGGGTGAAGGTCACCAGTTACAAAGACAAAACTTCAGCTCTAGAGAACTTCAGCTCTAGAGCTGAAGTTTCCCAGTTACAAACTTCAGCTCTAGAGCTGAAGTTCCCAAGTTATAAAGACAATAACTTAAGCATACGGGGTGAAGTTCACCAGTTACAAAGACAAAACTTCAGCTCTAGAGAACTTCAGCTCTAGAGCTGAAGTTTTGTCTTTTGTAAATGGGGAACTTCAGCATACGGGGCTGAAGTTCCCCCAGTTACACTGGGAAACTTCAGCTCTAGAGCTGAAGTTTTGTCTTTGTAACCTGGGGAACTTCAGCTCCGTATGCTGAAGTTGTTGTCTTTTGTAAATGGGGAACTTCAGCATACGGGGCTGAAGTTCCCCCAGTTACACTGGGAAACTTCAGCTCTAGAGCTGAAGTTTCCCAGTGTAACTGGGGGAACTTCAGCCCCGTATGCTGAAGTTTTTGTCTTTATAACTAGGGAACTTCAGCCCGTATGCTGAAGCTCCCCATTTACAAAGACAAAAACTTCAGCTCTAGAGCTGAAGTTCCCCATCTACTAGAGCTGAAAGAGCTGAAGTTCGCAAGCTACTTCAGGCCCGTCTACTAGAATGATGAAGTTTTGCGTGATTGTCTTTGCTACTTCAGTCCCGCATGCTGAAGTTATGCGCAAAAGCGGGTACGAATGCAATTTATTTTACAAAGCAGATATGGTTAAAACGTGGCACAAAAAGTGATTACGGATGCAAAAGCCCCCAATTATCCTACTACTTTCTAGAAGTTCATATACACGGATTGAAAGTACAATCTTATCCGAAAAGACCTGCCATTCTGCTTTTATTGAACCATTCTATTAACGCAAAATACAAATTTAGTTGGTCGACCGAAATTAATTGAATTTATTAGCCAAATAATGTATATAATGCATATATATATCAAAAAATATATATTTTATCAGCTATTATTTTTAGAATAGACTAAGAATATATTCCATTCGTTTCTAAAATGACGTAGTTTGACTTGATACAAAGTTTAAGAAAAAGAAAGAAACTTTTGAAATATGCTATTAGTGGAGGCAAAATAGTTAAAGGAAAATAGTTATCCACAAATATTATCCACTAAAAAATGGACCGTATAATGAACTTTTTAAAAATGAGTCAAATATGGATAAGAACCATATTATCCATTTAGAAAATGGATAACCTAGGGATATTTAATGTATTTAACTTTTATATTTGTAAAACCTCAAATTGGGATTCCTCAAGTTTGGGAGACTAGAAATTCTCCCTAAAGTGATCATATTCAAGAAGTCATAGATAATATGTATATGCATATTATTCGTCGGCTAACCCTTTTTTTATCCGTATTAAATATAGATCGGGTCGGATAATTTATTCGTTTTTGCATTACCTGTTTTCGATCAGACCCATATCCCACCCGACCTACCCAGTTGCTACCCCTATATGTGATCCTAACAATTAAAGGATAAGTTTTGTCGGGCCATGATATTTGTATGGCTACAAAACTTTCATTAAGGTAAAATAAATAAAATAAAAAGTTTAAAGTTAAATTATTTTCAAATATAAAAATATATCATTCTTTTTGAAACGGATTAATAAGAAATGTGTGTCATTTTAAATTGAAACAGAGGAGTACATTTCTCATTATATTATGCGGGGGGAGGGGGGAGGGGTTCATTTGTAGAGAACCAAGCAACACAGCTACCGGTGCATATATTTTATAATTTTATCTTATTTGATATCTTTCTTTAAACTTGAATTTCTTTTTATTTGATTTGATTTAATTCCTTTGCTAGATCAATGCCTAAATTTATGACTTGTTTACATATTTTAACTTGTTTTATCAATGGCTGTTACCAAGATTTCTAAATAACATGAGGAAACGTTGTTTACCTTGAAATGGTAATTACAATTATATTTGATTTTGTGGTTCTAAAAATATGTGATTTATTTTGATACCAGTTGTTTAGGCAGCAGATGCTAAGTGAGAGGTGAGAAAACAAAATAAAGGCGAAGGATAACGAGATTATGCAAACCGAGCAGCTGGGAACGGGGCCTCGAGCTTGCTAGAACGGGCTTCGAGGTCGAGCTCGGGAGCTCGATAATGGGTGGCCGAAAGTGATTCGACCGTATCGAAGGCCTCAAAGATGGCCTCTTTATGATCAATAATGAATAATAAACGAAAAATAATTAATGAACACAATAAATGAAAGACGATAAATCAATGAGACAATTATAGAGAATGTTCTTAGTCTTGTATATTGAGTATCATGTGTGTTACAAAGTGACAAGGGTCCCTTTTATATATGAGGGGGAATCCTAACAAAGTACATGGGTAATTATTGCAAAAGACGGATGGCTGGTACAACCACTTAATGCCACGGTACATGCCTGTACTATTTTGTAGACTTGGTCAGCTTTAACCACATGTCGTCTGGGACTTCCCGCTTTCCCATGACACCCTTCGCTGCTCACCTTGACTCGAGGTATATCGACCCCTCAGAATACTTCCTCGAGGGATGCACCTCAGAGTTAAAATTCGGATTCTGCTTTGATACGACCGAGGTCGAGGCTCGGAATGCTGAAGAAGCCTTAAAATAGGCCTTCCCCGATTTTACCGCATACAGATAGTCCCCATGTTTCTTGGAGTGAAAAGACAAGAAACGATTTGAATTCACCAAATTTTTAACACCTTCATTATTTCGTTAGTCATGCCACTTAGGCGGCTAATGTGATAGGAGGACTGCTTCATATTCACATAGTTTTTGAAAAAGATTCGAATTTATTACAGCGGCCGGCTGCCCTTTAGGTTTCCCCAATGTGCGCAGTTGGCCCATATAAATACTCCTTCTCCTGCCCCTCACCCTTCATTACTTCTTCTAACCTTTCAAAGAGAGCCCTCATTGCTACCTTTCTGTATCCTTTTTCTGATCAGTTTTTTCTTGTTTCCTTCGAAATCTTTTATCAGAAATGATGGAGGCCTCCAAAAATATTCCGCGAGACGATAAAGCCTCCTCATCTTCACGTTCTTCAAAGGGTAAGGTAATGGTACCCCCAAATATCGAGGAGTGCATCCCTAGTTCCTGCGAGACGACCTCCTATTTCAAGGTCGACAAACCTTCATTGAAGCCGGGGCAGTGTGAACCCATATCCCGATATATTAGCCTGATAACAAACACCGAGAAGGTGAAGGCTGACTACCGCTGGGGAGATGCGGTGCAAGTGGAGATTCCTTCTCGGGAGGAAGACATAACATCCCATAAAACAGGCTTCCTCAGTGTATACACCTATCCATTTACCCTAGGCCCGGTAGGGCTGTCTTCCCCGTCGATAGACCCCGTGGTTCTCAATTTCTGCAAGCGATATCAAGTGATGCTCGACCAGATTCATCCATCATTCTAGCGTACTGTTTACATGATTAGGAATTTTTCCAATATGGTCGAGGGGATGCCTTTCACCCTTGAGTACCTGATTAGAATGTACAGTCCCCGCCTTTACCGGGGCGGTCTGATCAAACTTCATCCCGGGGCCTCGAAGGCTTTATTTGCTTGTATCGATAAATACAAGGACATAGGGTGGATGAGCCACTTTGTTCGGGTCAGGACCTCGGATTTGATTTCTTTTGAAAGGATGTCGTTCCTTGAGGAATGGAATATGAATCATAAGTTAATACTTTAATCTTCCTCCGTGCCAACTTTCCCTTGAACTAACTCCCTTTGATGATGCAGCTGTTGTGTGGTACCCTGATGCGGTTAAGGATCTCCCGAGCTGGGTTCGCCAGATTGATTCGATATGACCGTATGCTGAGCACGTATGGCGCTATCTGGCTAGGGGCTGATGGGAAGCTAAAGATCATGGTGGGCCCCTCCCTCACCTGAGTTCTATTTTAAAAGAGACGTCTTCTGAATATACTCTGACCTTTTATGTTCTGTGCTTATGAAGGCCTAGGGGAGGCCTCTTTGATGAGAGAAGCATCGCCCGGGAAGCAGATATCCCAAAACCGAATGAGGAGAGAAAGAATAAAAGGGAACATTCGACCGAGTTTCTGGGGCCATCGAAGGCTATAGTGAAAAAGTCCAAGGCCGACTCCGCGTCTTTAAACGAGAATAATGACTTCCCGATATCGCCCGAGGGAGGTGGAAGCGTAACTGCTTCTGCCTTTGCTGATCCGATTACTGTAGAGCTGAGGGCTTTCAGACCAAAAGTTGACGATGCCATCCTGCCTGGGGACGAAGGGGTTTTTGAGGGTAGGTCAGATGATGTCCTCGAGTCGATTGCCAGCCGAGATATTCCTCGGGATGAAGGACACTCGGTTGATGAGCTGCGGGAGCTTAGCCGCGAGCCGAAGGCCCCGATCGATCTATCCGGGGTCATTGATGTAGGTGATTCTCCACCGGTTTCAACATTTTCTCCGAGGGAGACACAGGATGCCCATAATATAGAATCTTTTGATGGGGGGGGGGGGGGAAATAAAAAAA